>JAVKPL010002547.1:0-184033 GCA_032173675.1 Gastrolobium villosum | reverse complement strand
AGACTCTGGGATATTAATTTCATATTGTTTATGGCATTCCTTATTTAACAGGAAATTTTAAGTTTCTTGGAGAACAGAAAAGAGAATAGATCGTGGTACAAAGGTTCAAGGGTGGCTGTTTCTGTAAGTATCAGATGTTCATTATATGTTGCTCGTTTAGTTATGAAAACAGAAATGCTTGAGTTTCTGTCCATGAGTTTTTGAGGTGCCAAAGAACAATGCTGCAGATTGATTACAGTATAGTTAATGTATTTTGGTTTAATATAGTCTTTTATTAGATTTGAAGGGCCGGCTTGGCTCAGCGGTAAGCTTGCTTGCCGTGGTGTGTCAGGTCATGGGTTCGAATCAGTCTCTCTGCAAAATGTAGGGGAAAGACTGCCTAGAGTATTCCCTTCCCCAGACACTCACGAAGTGGGTATTTAAACTGGGTCGGTCCTTTTTATAGTCTTTTATTAGATTTGGAGTTTATTGAGAAAAGTTCGCCGAGATTTCTGTCACTTAAATGTGAAGGCTTGTCTTTTGAAACTGATTTTAAATTTAATTAAGTTTTCTAAATACTAACAGTACATAGCTTTAATTAGTGCACAAGTTCGCCAACTTCACGTTGCTGTGAGCTATTTAGCTAATGCTCTTCTGGAATGACATTTCCAGCATTTGGATTGAGAGATCCCTGTTTTGGCAGTGTATACTAACTGTCCAACACAGTTTTTGTCATACAGGAGTGAGCTGTTACATTCTTGGGTAATATAATGTCAATTTTTTGTTGTGTATAGGCCATGTACTTTGATTTTTATTTTATTTTTTTAGTTGAAGTTACAGGGAAATATTTTTTATGCTCCAGGACCGCTCAATGATTTGGTGCTCCCTCTCACAACATTCATTTTTTCTTTCCCTTTTCATCCCTGTTATTTTTTCTCTTTTCCAATTTTACCCTCTTATTTACACTAAGGGACCACCTAAAAAATGGTGGTCCCGGTCCATAATAAATTCTCTCGAAGTTACATATGGTTTTTTCCCCTTCCTTTGCCTTGTTTTATGTGCTGTATGTAGGCTTGTGATTACTGATGTGAAGTCATCATGTGTGCAGATTCTGGATAATATCTTTGCCCCTCAGATGCAGCAGCTTCTGGGAAATGCATTACCAGAGAAAGACATTGAGCCACCTAGATGCATCATGGAAGTTCGTTCCATGCTATGCAAGGATGCTTCCAATTACAAGGACAACACATTTTACTATTAGGTGGCCAATTTTGACGTATGCATACTAATGAGTGGCAAGCATCCAAGAACACAGTTCTATCAATTATTTGCAAAAATGGCAAAATGGGTTTGGGTTTTACTAGGATCTGCAGTTTCAGTAGATCCTGATGCAACCCTGTTTTCTGTGAAGAGAGGAAGCATGTTCTCCAGTTTGTACTGTTCAGGAAGAAAAGGAGAGTGCAATTCTTTCAGACGAAGAACGAGCCACCTACAAAGTTCAATTTATGATCACGCTTGGGTTTAGAATAGGACAAATAACAATGAGAGGCATTTTTTACACTGGTACACCCCTCTCTACCCGGGTAAATAATTCAAGGATATTCCAGATTCAAGAAATATATCCGAGTAGGCAAAAAATTTCAAAAAATACTCGGGTAGGGAGGGGTGTACCCGGGTAAGCTTGGTGGTCAACGGTCAAATAGGGACAGATTGGTGTTATGTTTTTTGAGAGGGTTAAATTTTCGAAATAGCTTATAATGAAGGTTAATTTGATAATTAATTATTAATAAAGGGTTATAAGGGTCAAAAAGTCGGTGCACCACCCCCAAAAGTTAGCTCAAATGGTGGGAGTGCCCAAGGTCTTATAAACCCTAACATTAGTTGCCCATACAATCAATGTGAAACTCCAAGTCTCATACCTTTCAAATAGTTCCCTAACATTTCACCACGCGGGCTGGCTTTGCGCTAGTCTTTTACTAGCCCTGGGTGAACACTGCAATGCTGGCATCACCACCCATGTTGCTCGATTGCAAGCGGGAGACATAGTGGAAGGCTCTGATACCATTTGATAAGAATCTTGAGGTGCACCACCCCAAAAGCTAGCTCAAAGGGTGAGAGTGTCCAAGGCCTTATAAACCTCAAAATTAGTTGCCTATGCCCAAAAAAAAAGTGTTTGTCCCAATTTCTTATATACTCTGTCTCATCACAAGCATCTTGAAATTCGCCAGCATTTTAACTAGTAATATTTTGTTATAAAAAAGAATTATAATCAATCGGGTAGTTTGATTTGATTTGTGATTTAATTGTGTTTTTTTTTTTTCCTGTAAGGTATTTTTTTTTTTCCTGTAAGGTATTTTTTCTTTCAATCACATTAATGAAGAGGATGGATAAAGATAAGATTTGATCCTATGCTTACACTCAATAAACGATTTTACCAATTGAATTGGTTTGTATAATTTTGCGATTCAAATTTTCTTTCTACCAGAATTTGAATATTGATACAATAAAATATGTATTTACTTGTTTAGCAAAAAATAAAATAAAATGTATTTACTTGGTGGTGTTAATAATAGTCTTGGCAGTAGATACAGTGGCTGACATTAGAGCTGTCAAAACGGGCCACCCCGGCCCGTTAGGCCCTAGCCCGCGTGGGCTAGGGCCAAACAGCCCACATATTAACCAGCCCGCACGGACCAAAAATTCATATAACCCAACGGGTTAGGGCCAGCCCACGGGCCACATTAAAAAATATTCTGCACCATTTTTTCCAAACCTTTGCATATTATAACAAACTTTCCGTACTCAATCTTTACTTGGGAACTTTCAGTAAGCTAAATATTGAAGCTTAATGCACAAACACACAAACAACTATAAACTAATTATTAAGGAATAATAATATATAGAAATGCAGGCTACATGGTTATCCTCTAATGGAAATGCAGCATCAGTTTGATCAACCTCAACCTTTGCTAACATTACAAAACCAAGATATATCTCAGTACAGTCAAGACATATCTCATTACAACACTCTTGCAAAGCTGGCAGAAAATCATTTATTTGCTTCCACATAATAGCTTGAGCTTTTAAAAAAGTTGGTTCATGACGTGGTATTCCGATGACTATGTGACCTGGAGTTTGATCCTTGTTGTTCCCATTCTTCTAAATAAAAATTAAATTTCAACACATCGTAGGGTGTGCAAATACAATGCAAAGTGTGCTAGCTCAACAGCCTGATCTATATCAGCATCTTCGCATACAATAAAAGGGGATTTCCCACCAAGCTCCAAAGTTACAGCCTTAAGATTACTCTTTGCAGCAAGTTGATGGGAATTTAGAAATAGATATGCCGTTCATAACACTACTTCACTAAAAGGATTTGCCAATGTTGAGTTCGAAAACAAGTGAATACTATTGCAAAACTAAAGACACAGCCAAGCCAATGCTTCATACTGATTTCAAAATCAAAAATTAAGAACTATTACTCATCCATTCATATTATCAAAACACAATTAACTAAAGACACAAACTTGGCATGGACATAACCTCTACATGTTATCTATATTTACCCTACGAAATTTGTTTACCCTACAAAATTCAGAGTTTCACTCAATTTTCAGATACCAAGATAGTAAAAAAATTTAAAAAACAACAACAATAACTTGATAATCCACAAGAATAATAAAAGGGCATGGACATAACCTCTACATTTAAAACTTAAAACTTAATCAATTGCATTATGTCCTTTCGTTAATCTACAATTTATCACATGACAAGGGATTTTTTATTATTCTATAAAGTTTGAAATTTCAAGTCGATGTTTTTACATTTTTTTTTTTCAAAAAAGAAAAAGGAAAATTGTTAACCTGAGTATCGATGGCGACTGGGTGTACTGAGGAACATCGAGGAAGAGAAGATACACCGTGCTTGACAAGCTCTAACGCTGTTTGAGGATCCATATATTAAAAAAGAAAAAGATACAGTAAAAATAGCCATGCTTGAGTGGCATGAGAAATTGTTCAAGGCACCAAAAGACTTAATCGAAAATCAAAATCCAAAAGGCAGAAGGAGAGTAGCAATACCTAATCACAGAGTTCGAATTCTGAAAGGATTTCTCTGTGTTTTCACAACTCAGGATTCTTCTTCTTTGCACCCCAAAATCTTAGAATACCCATTTTAGGATTCCCCCTCTTCTATGATGGATTATCTGCGAGAGTCTATGTTTTGTGTGATTATATCGATCTTGGTGAAGTTTCATGCGATTCCCGAATGCAAATTAGGGGTTTTGATTTTAGGGTTCATTTCAATTTGTGACTCTGCGTGAGAACGAACAATGAAGATTGTTTCTTGTCTCTCTCTTTTTTTTTTCTCAAAGTGAAAAAAATGAAATACATGTGGCCCTTGGGCCAACCCCAACCTAGCCCTCAAAATGAGAGGGCTTCAATGGGTTAGGATAAAAGTGGCCCTTTAGCAAAGAGGGCTAAATTTAACAGGGCTATTTGTGGGGCCTAATGGGCTGGCCTTAGGGCTAAGGGGCTTTTTGACAGCTCTAGCTGACGTACTTACATTTCCAAAAGATTTGGGACGTATGGCATGAACTAAAACCCAATCATCACTGGATGCCAAGACAGATTAACGCCGGTCTGATCCTAATCAAATGATTCTATATACTTTTTACCTTCGATAACACAAATTGGACACTTCACCTGAGCACCTTGTATGGCATTTTGACAACTGTAGCTCTTATTTTATAATTAATTATCAAATTGTCCTTGATTATAAATTATTTCAAAAATTTAACTTCTCCAAAAAAACATATCATCAATCTGCCCATGTTTGGCCGTTAATTATAAAGTCTACCCGGGTAGCCCCCTCCCTATCCGGGTATTTTTTGAAATTTTTTCCCTACCCTAATAGCCAAGGGGATACACTGGTATATTTCAAAATTCTGGGAAAATATTTGAATTATTTACCCAGATAAGAATGGGGCTATCCAGCTAAATAATCTACGTAGTTCCTGAAAATATATGATCAGAAGTTTGTTTCCGTAGACTTTACTAACTTGAAAAAGAAGAAAGCAACAGATTTCGTTGAAGCCACACTTTTGTGGCAGAAGATGTTACAATTTACATCATTACAAACTAAGTTATCCATTTTTATAACATTTTCTCCCCTTTCTTGGTACAAATCATATCTATATATATATGGCATCTACCAACCAATTACCCGTGAATATCATAGATGCATGCCCTCAGAAACCCTTCCACCAAACCTTGCTGTTACAACATTTCTTAATGATGTAGAACAAGAAAACTCTTCATTTTGTGACAAGTTATAAGCTTTATTATATATTTTTTAATGCAAATTAACATCTAAATGGTTAATTTTGCTGCAGCAGTTAGCAAGGATGGTCTGATCCGACATTTCTTCCACCGACCTTCCAAAGCATACACGACAGGAACAGTGGCGGAGCCGGGATTAGAGGAGAGGGGGGGGGCGAAAATTAATTTTTTATTTTGCATAATATTAGTATTTTTATTACCTGTTGACCTCGTAGGAACTCATTTGGTTAATTTCTTACCAAAATATTAACATTTAACAACATTTGAAAGATTGAAAAAAATGTACTATTGCTCGGTCCAACAGACATAAAAAGTAGTTTAAAATAATAATAATAATAATAATAAAAAATATTTATGGTTTATAAAAAAAATATTTTTTTATATAAAAATATAAAAAATTACAATTCAGCTAAATTGTGCTTTGTCATGTGTCCATACTTTAGTTATTGTCGTTACGGTTTGCTACGAAACGCTTAAATCCTCAAATTTAGGGAGCACTGATAACAAGTTAACAATATAGTTGATGTCCACATACAATTCAAAGTATTAAACGTATCAATTATTGGATCATGCAAGCGTTTAGACTATTGCGTTTTGGATATATAGGATCATCATTGTTTACAATTATCTCTTATAGCGTAGATTTGAGACAATGCTCCACAACTAGAGTCTTTTGCGTCACAGTATGAACTCACAAACTGATTTTCTCAGCGCCGCAATGCAAACAACCAAGGGGAATGGGAAGTGTGTGAGCATTCTCTCACTTTCAAGGAGATGACCTTACTTACCTCAGCCTCTGCAACCACCAAGTGAAGACCACCAGAGGCTGATGACTATAAGTGTAGAATATATATGGGTTCCAAGAAACCCTAACCCTAAGCAGAATGAGCTTTAGGATTTTTGGGCTCTTCTTACACACTAGGTCCTATTGGGCTTTAGTGAAAGAGCAAAATCCAACACTAAGTACTGTCATTAGACATTGTAGCTTAAAAACACTAATTATACACTCTACATCCTCGTTGAAATTTGGAAATTAGTGTAATTGTCATTTAACCTGTTGCTTATATACCAAAAATCTACACAAAAATAAGAAATGATTTGATTTAGTTTTAGTTTCAATTGCACATGAATTTTATTATTTGAAAAATTGTAGCACGTGTCACATTTTTCATGCATTGATTTTTTTGTCATTGTTGAGAATTATGTTCGGGTGTATTCCTCCAATAATACTTGGTGGCTAAGCGTGCACCATATTTATTAATGTTTTGCTCAATGTCCTAATAATTACCTCAGTGAAACTACCTACCTCGTTATCAGAGAAGATTCTAGTAGGGGTGAACAGTTTCACCTCTTCTACGAAGAAATGTAAACCCCTTTTGAAGGGTTACCTAAGCTAAGCGCTTATGAGAATTCTTTGAAAAGAAGTTTGAATACGAGACATCTTTAAAGAATAACCTTATAACCCCAATTATTGGTGAAGTTTATGTACAAACCCCTAGTGACACTAAGGAAGCTTAACTTTTGTAATCTTACTATTCATATTGAAAAAAAAATTGGACTCGGTCCCGCGGTTTTAATATCTTTGGAGGAAGGTTTTTCACGTTAAAGTTTGTTGTGTTTCTTCTCCATCTTTCTACTTTTTGCACTTTCTATATCATTCGTGTGGGCCGACCTATTGTTTATTGGTTGACCTTCAAGAGCCGAGTTGTGAGCTCGACTTGACGACCCGTGAATCGCTTCCACGTTGATTAAGGGATCTAGTCCCAACAGTGATATCAGAGTCCAAGTTCAAAGAGTTTTGACTAAAAAAGATGGAGACCAGCGAAATATCCCATGATGGATACATGTTTAAGTTGACAGTTGATAATTTTACTTATTGAAGGCCAATGATAGAGGACCATCTGTTCTGCAAAGACCTATACGAGTCTATCCTAAGTGCCAAGATGCTAGAAGGCAAAAATAAAAAAGAATAGGATATCTTGAATAGAAAGATCGTGGTCATGATTAGGAGACATATAGACAAAAGCCTCTTTGAGTAATGATATAGAAGAAGACTCCCATAAATAAATCTCATTTAGTACACCGACTTGTGAAGCTTGAATACAAGAATAACATGAGTATAATTGAGCATTTAAACACATACAAAGGCGTTGTAAATCAACTATCCAAAGCTAAGATAAAGATTGATAACGAGCTCCAGGCACTCCTACTCCTTAGCTCACTACTAGAAAGTTGGGACACTCTGGTAGTGACCTTAAGCAACTTGGTTCCTGAGGGACGCCAGATGATGGATACTGTGACTGATAGCCTCTTGAATGAAGAATACAAAAGAAAAGTGTGAGCTGTATCTAGTGCGCCCATTGTGAATGTTGCTAAGAGTAGAGGAAGATCTAACTTTCAGGGCAATAGCAAAAGCCAGGGTTGAGATAAATCATGAGGCCGGTGTAGGATAAGATATAAACCGATATGTTGAGACCAGAAGAGCAATGTGAAGCCTGGACAGGTTGAGCCTAAGAAGAAAAAAGACAAGAGCACTATTGCGATAGTAGCCAATATAGATGTTGAGGTCATCCTCCTAGGTGAGAATAATTTTAAATGTTGCTTATGATGATTATGCCTGGATTATTGATTCAGGTGCCTCCTTTTATGTTATTCCACATACGTTCTTCTTCTTTTTCCTATAAAAGTGGTGACTTTAGAGTTATAAAAACGAAAACCAAGTCATAAGCAAGATCGTTGGCGTTGGTGATGTGACCTTAACCATGGATGTCGGATGCCGACTTGTGTTAAAGGAGGTAATGCATGTGCCACCCATGCATGCATGTACTACACATGCATTTAAACTTAATATCAGTAGGGAAGCTGGATGATATCAGGTTAGTGAATTATTTTGTGGTGTAAGATGGAAGTTGGTCAAGGGTAATTTGGTGGTTTCCAGAGGCAAGTAGAAGGGTTCCTTATATGTGATGCAAGGGAAAATAAACAGTGGAGAAGCCAACGTTGTTCGGTATGGACTTAGCATAGAGTTGTGTCATAAATGACTCAACCACATAAGTGAAAAATGACTTCAAATTCTGATCAGGAAATGTTTGTTTCCTAAGTTGAAAGGTCAAATGCTTGAATGTTGCACGCACTGACTTGCTGGAAAACAACATTGTATTTCCTTAATGAGAGTAGACCAGCCTAGACGACGCAGGTTGTAACAGCCCGTGTTAACCCGGATTGTTAACATACTATCGTATTAAGCCACGCTTAATTAAAATGCGGAATAACTTTTTCTTTAATTCAGTTATGATGTCATTAAACTTAACCAACTTGATTACTTAATCAATTTCATAAAAATACTGCCTGTATGTAAATTGCAAGACAACTAACTGAAATACCTCATATATAAATATAATGTGAGTATCTAAAGCCACAGGACTACAACACATAGCCTGGGTCCAAATCCTGATACTTTAATTACAACTTCAATCAAAAGACACTACAAACCATGTGGCATGGACAAACCCCATGCTCACCAAATAAGGCAACAATGCCCAATAACAGTCTCAACATAAACTTAGCAGAAAACATAAACAACAGTCAATTAAACAGCATCCATCATGTCAGCAAAATACAGATAGTCTAGCTCAGCTCTGGCCTCCTGCCACCTGAGCCCTCAACATTACCTGAACCTGAAATAAGCGTCCCCAAACGTGGGGTGAGATCTCTAAACAAGAAATCTCAGTAAGACAAGGGGTCCTCAAGGATCTTCCACCCCAAGCTCACTTACATGTGTAATATAAGTTCAAAAACAGTATTTATAATATAAGTTCCAAAACTATGCGATACAGCAGATAATCATGCCATGTGTGTTTATCAAATCTACTGGCCAGAGAAATGCAGGAATACGTCTAAACCCACATGAGTACAAGGAACACCGCTTGCACCTCACCCACAGCCTCACCATCTTGTATGTACTACATACTCAGGCTTACCGTATAGGTGGACACCACATGCATATCATAAAAGCACATTGCATATAATAGCTCAACAGCATTTCCAAAACATCAAAGCATGTAACACAGCATGCATAAACCACATCCCCATGGGACATGGTGGAACCACAAAATGGCTAAACCGAGGACACGAAAGCTTACCTTGCAAGCTAGCTATCCAAACCAAGAGTCCAACCACTCTTACGTCCAAACACAGCAGTTTCACAATCTGATATGGACCAACAATATATCATTAATTATGCACATAAGCATACCACTTAAAGACTACGCCTTTCTTTTACGTTTTACGTCTCAAGGCTTCCAACAAAGCCATAAGCCCTTAATCATATGATTCTGACTTAGTTCATTAATTACAGAAGTTCAACTTCCTTAATCTAGGGTCCACAAACCCCCAATAGCTTACTGTTCACACAGCACAGCTACTGTTCTGCGAAATCCCAGGATATCCGGATATCACAAGGGACATATCCGGATATGCCATATCCGGATATCACACTGAAAATATCCGGATATACCATATCCGGATACCCAGATCCCTCATCCGGATATGAATATCCGGATACCATATCCGGATATGCATATCCGGATACCATATCCGGATATTGATATCCGGATATCTGTTCGACAAATATCCGGATATCTCACGACAGAATGCAGTTTCTGCATTTCGTGAATATCCAGTCCAAAGATCCAACTTTTAACACTTGTACACGACCAAGGATCCATTTTTAAGCATATACAAGTTCACTTAGGTGTTGGTTACTTCATTTTAGCCTTTTACATGCCAAGACACCACTTTTAAGCAAGATAAACTCATGATCAAGGTGAGGTAACTTACCCCAAGCCTTAAGATAGAAATGGACAGAGATATGAAGCCTTCTCTGAAGCTCCAAGGTTCTGTCTTTGAGGAAGAACGAAAATGAAGTAGCAAGGTGAGTTCTTTCTTCACCAAGAAAGCTACTTGGAGCTTCTTCCCTCCATGACACAACTCAACCTCACCATCTCAACCAACACAGCCTTCTCAACTCAGATTGAGACCAACAATGTAGTCTCAAGACTCACTCTCACCCTCACCAAGTGTTTAAAATGGTGGAACAAGCATGAAAGGTGATAATCTAGGCCAAAGGAAGAAGAAGGAGGGCAAAGGAAGCACAAAGGGTGGAGGTGCAGCAAAGAGAGCTCAAACACCAACACATATCACGTAGGAGGCTGCATATTTTGACCTAGAAACTTGTGCCATTTAGCATATATAGCCACTCAAGCCATATCGCGCAGTATTAGCCTTAATAGCAACACAAAAGATATTGATCCCAAACTTTGGAATCTAGACCTACACAATTTTCTAAGATTTTTCATATTTTTATTTTATTTTTCGGAGCACCTTTCCGGTACGCGCTTTTCCATAGCCAGTATCAGTTCTGGCATCAGATTACGTTATTTTGACTTGAAACTTGTTTTACAAGTCCTACATAATATTCTAGTAATTATCATGCATTCGTTATAATTTTCCGGGATACTTTTCCGGTACGCATTTATACCGGGTAGCAGAACCGGTATCTGCGCTTTTCTTCCGAAAAGCGACTTTCAGCATTTTTACTCACTCAGTATAATTATTTAAGCCCAATAATAATTATTAAGGTCAATTATGGAATCATTTCCTAATTATCATAATTAATTTGCTAATTACCTTAATTAACAGTGCAGGTTCTTACATTCACCCCACCTTTTTAAGGATTTTGTCCTCAAAATCAGAAACATACCTGTCTCGAAAGTCGGGATACTGTCGGAGAAGCTCATCCTCTCGCTCCCACGTGCACTCCTCGGGACTACGCCCAGTCCACTGCACCTTGACCATCGGAATGATCTTGCTTCTAAGCTGTTTCTCGCCTCGATCGAGGATCTTGAGTGGTCCGACGGGAGTCTTTAGGTTCTCCCGAACCTCCACATCATCCGGTTGCACCACGTGCGAAGGATCTGCTATGTACTTCCGAAGCTGAAACACGTCATGGATGTTGGCTAGGTTCGGAAGTAAGGCAAGTCGATAGGCAACAGGTCCTACTCTACCAAGGATCTGGTAGGGCCCAATGAACCGCGGGCTCAACTTCCTCACTCCGAGTGCCCGTCCAACACCGGTGACAGGTGAAAGTTTCACAAACACGTGCTCACCCTCACTGAACTCCAGTGGACGATGCTTGACATCATAGTAGCTTTTCTGGCGATTCTGCGCCTGCTTCAACTTTTCCCTGATCATCTGGATCTGCTGGGTAGTATCTTGGACAAAGTCCAAGCCGAATAGCTCTTTATCTCCAACCTCAGACCAGCAGGTAGGAGTTCGACACCTCCTACCATACAGCGCCTCGTAGGGTGCCATGCCCAGACTAGCATGAAAACTGTTGTTGTACGAGAATTCTACCAACGAAAGGTACCTATCCCATGCAGAGCCCTGCTCCAACGTGCAAGCTCTCAACATGTCCTCCAATGTCTGGATGGTCCGCTCAGTCTGTCCGTCAGTCTGAGGGTGATAGGCGGTACTCAATCTCAACTGCGTACCAAAAGCCTCCTGCAGCGCCTCCCAGAACCGAGATGTGAACTTCGGGTCCCTATCACTGATGATACTCTCGGGCACCCCGTGAAGCCTCACAATCTCACGGACATATAGTTTGGCCAACTGCTCTGTAGTGAAGCTCACCTTCACTGGAAGAAAATGGGCAGACTTGGTCAATCTGTCCACTATGACCCAAATAGAGTCACAACCAGCCTGAGTCTTAGGCAATCCCACCACGAAGTCCATGGAAATACTCTCCCACTTCCACTTCCACTGTGGAATCTCCAGAGGTTGAAGTTTACCAGACGGTTTCTGGTGCTCAATCTTTACTTTCTGACATATAAGGCATTTGGACACGTAGACCGCTATGTCCTTCTTCATGCCCGGCCACCAAAAATTTCTTTTTAAGTCCTGGTACATTTTCGTGGCACCAGGGTGGATAGTAAACTGGCCCTTATGAGCCTCTGCCATAACCTCTTCTGTCAATGGCCCTCGAGGAATCACAATCCTCTTCTGGAACAGCAGCAATCCATCCTCGTTCCAAGACACACCGTCCTGGTTTTTCACATAATCAAGGCACTCTCTCTGCACTTGCGCCTCTTTAATCTTCTCCATCAGCTCATTAATCACCTCTGCTGTTTCCATCTCAAGCAGTGCACCCCCAAACAAGGAGTTCACTCTCAAGTCTCTGAACTTTTTGATCACCTCGTAGTCGCTCATCATCAAGCTGGATAAGCTCACGGATTTCCGACTCAAAGCATCGGCTACCACATTAGCCTTGCCAGGATGGTACCTCAACTCAAAGTCGTAGTCCTTCAAGAACTCCATCCATCTTCGCTGTCTCATGTTCAAGTCCTTCTGGTCAAACAGATACTTCAGGCTCTTGTGATCACTGAATACAGCAAACTTCATGCCAAACAGGTAATGCCTCCAAATCTTGAAAGCAAAAACAATGGCTGCCAAGTCCAAGTCGGGAGTCGGGTAGTTCTCCTCATGAGGTTTCAACTGTCTTGAAGCGTAAGCAACAACCTTCCCTTTCTGCATCAACACACAGCCTAGCCCCTTTCCAGAGGCATCGCAGTATAACTCAAATTGTTCCGCAGGATCAGGAAGGACTAACACAGGAGCAGTAGTCAGTCTCTCCTTCAACTCCTGGAAGCACTCCTCACACTCATGTGTCCACACGAATGGAGTCTCCTTTCGGGTAAGGCGAGTCATCGGTAGCACCATCTTGGAGAATCCCTCTATGAACCTCCTATAGTACCCTGCCAAACCCAAGAAGCTTCTCACTTCTGTAACCGTCTTGGGCCTCTTCTAGTCCATCACGGCCTCAATCTTGTTAGGATCAACTGCAACTCCATCAGCGGAAATCACATGACCCAGAAATTTCACCGCCTTGAGCCAAAACTCACATTTTGACGGCTTAGCATATAGCTTTTTCTCTTTCAGCACTTGCAAAACAATCTTCAAGTGCTCAGCATGTTCCTCCTCCGTCTTGGAGTAAATCAAGATGTCGTCAATGAAGACGATCACAAACTGATCCAGGTACAGCTGGAAGATCCTGTTCATGTAGTCCATGAACACTGCGGGTGCATTTGTGAGTCCAAACGGAATCACCAAGCACTCATAATGCCCGTACCTCGAGCGAAACGCTGTCTTTGGGACATCCTCCGGCTTTACCCGTATCTGATGGTAACCGGACCGGAGGTCGATCTTGGAATATACGCAAGCACCCCTGAGCTGATCCAGCAAATCATCAATGTGTGGAAGAGGATACTTGTTCTTGATTGTCACCTTGTTCAACTGTCTGTAGTCGGTGCACAACCGCATGGTCCCATCTTTCTTTTTCACAAAAATGACCGGTGCTCCCCAGGGAGACACACTCGGCCGAATGAAATCTTTTGCTGAAAGCTCCTCTATGTGCTTCTTCAGCTCCGCCAACTCTGGTGGCGACATCCGGTATGGGGCCAACGATATAGGCCCCACACCAGGCAATAAGTCTATGGAGAACTCTATCTCCCTCTGCGGTGGAAACACAGGAATCTCCTCGGGAAACACCTCGAGGAATTCCCTCACCACAGGAATGCCAGTGAGATCCTCCTGTGTCCCACTCACCAAACCTCCCAACATGACAAGCCAAATGCCCCTGCTCTCAAGGCCCTCCTCGCCTGCAGGACTGAAATGAACGGTGAGGAACTGGCTGTGGACCCACCCGGAGACATCACCACTCTCTTGGCACAGCAATCAATCAATGCACAGTTTCTGGACAACCAGTCCATGCCCAGAATAATCTCCAGGTTGGCCATCGGCAATCCTATCAGATCTACCGAGAAGTCACGGCCATCCCACTGAAACGCTACATCGCGATGAACAGTGGAGGTCAAACATTTTTCTCCGGTGGCGGTGGTCACCCGCATCGGTGGAGAAAGCACATCACTGGGCAACTCAAGCCCCACAGCAATAGGGGTAGCAACAAAAGAATGTGTTGCCCCAGAATCAAAAAGCACATCAACAGCTGAACCACCAATGGTAACAGTACCTCTGACCAGGTTCGGAGCTCTGTCCGACTACTGACGATCAAGTGTGTACACTCGCCCCGTAGTAGGTGGCACGGCTGGTGCCCCAGTAGGAACCATCTGCAACGGCACAGCCTGCACTGCAGCAACTCTCGCCGTCGGGCAATCTCTGGAATAATGACTCTCCTTGCCACACTGGAAGCAAATCAACTGACCGGTAGAACACGGCCCAAAGTGTGACTTCCCGCATCCCGAGCATCTGGGAGCAGGGGGTCTCGCTGTGTTTCCCTGAGTAGAAGTCCTTTTAAATTGATTTGGCGCTTGCTTAGCCGTCAACTGTTTGCCCTTGCCTTTATTTCCAAGCTTCCTGTCTCTCCAGGAAGCGGAACCACCAGTACTCTGTGGCACCTCCATCTTGGCCTTCTTTGCCTGACTCGCACGGCAGTAGTCCTCAATGTCGCGGCACTGCTGTACTAAAGCTCCGAAGTTTCTCGAAGCAGAACCAGCAAGATGTCCGGCAATGTCTTCATTAAGTCCCCTCCGGAACTTAGCAGCAAGAAAAACAGGAGTCGGTCTCGCCATACGGAAATGAGCAAACTTGACCAACTCATTAAACTTAGCCAGGTACTCGTCCACAGACAACGAGCCTTGCACCAACCGGTCAAACTCTCCCTGCTTCCTCTCCTGAGAGTCATAAGGAAAGTACTGACCCAGAAAGCACTCCTCGAAGAACGGCCACGTCATCACACGGCCCTGCATCTCATAGATGTGAGAAATGTCGGTCCACCACTCATGGGCCTCGCCCTCCAGCATGTAAGTCGCGAACATCAGCTTCTGCGGATCGGTACACTGCATGATCCGGAAGATCTTGTCCAACGCCTGTAGCCATCTGGCAGCAGCAATGGGATCATAAGATCCGTCGAAAGAAGGTGGCTTATGCTTGCGGAAAGCATTCAGCCGGCGATCGATCTCGTCACGATCCTCAGCAAATACGGGGATGGTTTGCAAAACCCCCGTCAAGTGACTGCCCTCACCCATCTGGCTCTGGGTGTCCTCCTGTTGACTAGGCGGAGGTGGAGGCAGTGGCAGCGGTGGAGGTGGTGGAGGACACTGGCCAGCAGCAGGACCAGCCCTCAACTCCTCCAACATGACCCTCATCATAGTCATGTTGGCCATCCGATTCTCCTCCAGAACCTCAGCCGTGGCTCGCCTGTTCGCATCTCTGATAGCGTCCAGCATCGCCTGGTTTGCCAACCTCGTGGCCTCCTGGTCGGCTAGTCGGGCCGCCTGCATCTCAGCTAATGCAGCAAGGATAGGATCCGATTGATCCTCGCTCGTACTAGGATTCCTCCTTGGTGGCACCATGACCCTGCACAAGTTACACAAAGAATGAGTTGATCAGACCCACGCAATGTGGTCACATATGCATCATCATAACACACACCAATCAGAGAGAACGCCAAGTAGACACGCAACGAACATCCTAAGTTATTGCAATACATACAGGCTTTTCCCTAGAAAGTGCTCTGATACCATAAAATGTAACAGCCCGTGTCAACCCGGATTGTTAACATACTATCGTATTAAGCCACACTTAATTAAAATGCGGAATAACTTTTTCTTTAATTCAGTTATGACGTCATTAAACTTAACCAACTTGATTACTTAGTCATTTTCATAAAAATATTGCCTGTATGTAAATTGCAAGACAACTAACTGAAATACCTCATATATAAATATAATGTGAGTATCTAAAGCCACAGGACTACAACACATAGCCTGGGTCCAAATCCTGATACTTTAATTACAACTTCAATCAAAAGACACTACAAACCATGTGGCGTGGACAAACCCCATGCTCACCAAATAAGGCAACAATGCCCAATAACAGTCTCAACATAAACTTAGCAGAAAACATAAACAACAGTCAATTAAACAGCATCCATCATGTCAGCAAAATACAGATAGTCTAGCTCAACTCTGACCTCCTGCCACCTGAGCCCTCAACATTACCTGAACCTGAAATAAGTGTCCCCAAACGTGGGGTGAGATCTCTAAACAAGAAATCTCAGTAAGACAAGGGGTCCTCAAGGATCTTCCACCCCAAGCTCACTTACATGTGTAATATAAGTTCAAAAACAGTATTTACAATATAAGTTCCAAAACTATGCGATGCAGCAGATAATCATGCCATGTGTGTTTATCAAATCTACTGGCCAGAGAAATGCAGGAATACGTCTAAACCCACATGAGTACAAGGAACACCGCTTGCACCTTGTAACAGCCCGTGATAACCCGGATTGTTAACATACTATCGTATTAAGCCATGCTTAATTAAAATGTGGAATAACTTTTTCTTTAATTAAATTATGACGTCATTAACTTAACAAACTTGATTACTTAATCATTTTCATAAAATACTGCCTGTATGTAAATTGCAAGACAACTAACTGAATACCTCATATATCAATAATAAGTGAGTATCTAAAGCCACAGGACTACAACACGTAGCCTGGGTCAAAATCCTGATACTTTAATTACAACATTAAATTAAAAGACAATAGTCAAACCATGTGGCATGGACAAACCCCATGCTCACCAAATAAGGCAACAATGCCCCAAAAACAGTCTCAACATAAACTCAGCAGAAAACATAAACAACAGTCGGAAAACATAAACAACAGTCGGAAAACATAACAGCAGTCAGCATATCATCATATCAACTCAGCTCGGGCCTCCTGCCGCCTGAGCCCTCAACATTACCTGATCCTGAAATAAGCGTCCCCAAACGTGGGGTGAGATCTCTAACAAGAAATCTCAGTAAGATAAGGGGTCCTCAAGGAGTTTCCACCCCAAGCTCACTTACATGTGTAATATTAGTTCAAAAACGGTATTTACAATATAAGTTCCAAAACTATGCGATGCAGCAATTAATCATGCCATGTGTGTTTATCAAATCTACTGGCCAGAGAAATGTAGGAATACGTCTATACCTACATGAGTACATGGACGCTACCTGTACCTCACCCACAGTCTCACCATCTTGTATGTACTACATACTCAGGCTTACCGTATAGGTGGACACCACATGCATCTCATAAAAGCACATTGCACATAAATAGCTCAACAGCATTTCCAAAATATTAAAGCATGTAACACAGCATGCATAAACCCATCCCCATGGGACCTGGTGGAACAACAAAATGGCTAAACCGAGGACACGAAAGCTTACCTTGCAAGCTAGCTATCCAAGCCAAGAGTCCAACCACTCACAAGTCCACAAACAGCAGTATCACGATCTGATATGAACCAATAATACATCAATATTTATGCACAACAAGCATACAACTTAAGGACTACGCCTTTCCTTTACGTTTTACGTCTTAAGGCTTCCCACAAAGCCATAAGCCCTTAATCATATGATTCTGACTTAGTTCATTAATTACAGAAGTTCAACTTCCTTAAACTTGGGTCCACACACACCCACTAGCTTACTGTTCACACAGCACGGCTACTGTTCTGTGAGAACCCAGGATATCCGGATATCTCAAGGGACATATCCGGATATGTCATATCCGGATATCACGCTGACCATATCCAGATATCACATATCCGGATACACAGGTCCCATATCCGGATATCAATATCCGGATACCATATCCGGATACTGATATCCGGATATCTGTTCGACAAATATCCGGATATCTCACGACAGAATGCAGTTTCTGCATTTCGTGAATATCCAACCCAAAGATCCAACTTTTAACACATGTACACGTTAAAGCATGCATCTTTAATCCATTTTAGGTTCATATACATTATACCCTCTTGTTTACTCATTAAACATGGCCAAGACATCAACTTTAAGCATCAAAACTTAAGATCAAAGGTGAGGGAACTTACCAAAGCTCAAAACAGAGCAAGGTGTGCTCTTGGAGCTCTCCCAAGGTTCCTCAACTCAGGCCAAACAAAGGTGCACGAAAATGGTGCACAAAACTTGGTCTTTCTACCCAAAGGTTGCTTCTTGGAGCTTCCACTACCAAAGAAACACTCACAACTCCCACTCACACAACTCAACACTTCATGACAGACCTCAAAACACACTCCACAATGGCTGAGAGTGCAAGAATGCAGCCCCACACTCCCACAACCCACCCAATCAAGTGTTTAGAAGAGGAAGTGTGAAGGAATTGGCTTCAACCTCAAGAAAGAGAAGAGAAGCCAATAACACAGTGTTTCAGAAATTTAGCTCAGCCCTCTCACGTATGATGGTGGCTGCCTAGGGTTGTGTGCCCACTTAATGTGTCTATTTATAGGCACAAGCCACTAATCGCGCAGCATTAGCCTTAATAGCAAAGTAAAAGATCTTGATCTCAAACTTTGGAATCTAGACCTACACATTTTTCTAAGATTTTTCATATTTTTATTTTATTTTTCGGAGCACCTTTCCGGTACGCGCTTTTCCATAGCCAGTATCAGTTCTGGCATCAGATTACGTTATTTTGACTTGAAACTTGTTTTACAAGTCCTACATAATATTCTAGTAATTATCATGCATTCGTTATAATTTTCCGGGATACTTTTTCGGTACGCATTTATACCGAGTAGCAGAACCGGTATCTGCGCTTTTCTTCCGAAAAGCGGCTTTCAACATTTTTATTCACTCAGTATAATTATTTAAGCCCATTAATAATTATTAGGGTCAATTATGGAATTATTTCATAATTATCATATTTAATTCACTAATTACCTTAATTAACGGTGCGAGTTCTTACATTCACCCCACCTTTTTAAGGATTTTGTCCTCAAAATCAGAAACATACCTGTCTCGAAAGTCGGGATACTGTCGGAGAAGCTCATCCTCTCGCTCCCACGTGCACTCCTCGGGACTACGCCCAGTCCACTGCACCTTGACCATCAGAATGATCTTGCTTCTAAGCTGCTTCTCGCCTCGACCGAGAATCTTGAGTGGTCCGACGGGAGTCTTTAGGTTCTCCCGAACCTCCACATCATCCGGCTGCACCACGTGCGAAGGATCTGCTATGTACTTCCGAAGCTGAGACACGTGAAACACGTCGTGGATATTGGCTAGGTTCGGAGGCAAGGCGAGTCGATAGGCAACTGGTCCTACTCTACCAAGGATCTGGTAGGGCCCAATGAATCGCGGGCTCAACTTCCTCACTCCAAGTGCCCGTCTAACACCGGTGACAGGTGAAAGTTTCACAAACACGTGCTCACCCTCACTGAACTCCAGTGGTCGATGCTTGACATCATAGTAGCTTTTCTGACGATTCTGTGCCTGCTTCAACTTTTCCCTGATCATCTGGATCTGCTGGGTAGTATCTTGGACAAAGTCCAAGCCAAATAACTCTTTATCTCCAACCTCTGACCAGCAGGTAGGAGTCCGACACCTCCTACCATATAGCGCCTCGTAGGGTGCCATGCCCAGACTAGCATGAAAACTGTTGTTGTACGAGAATTCTACCAACGGAAGGTACCTATCCCATGCAGAACCCTGCTCCAAAGTGCAAGCTCTCAACATGTCCTCCAATGTCTGGATGGTCCGCTCAGTCTGTCCGTCAGTCTGAGGGTGATAGGCGGTACTCAATCTCAACTGCGTACCAAAAGCCTCCTGCAGCGCCTCCCAGAACCGAGATGTGAACTTCGGGTCCCTATCACTGATGATACTCTCGGGCACCCCGTGAAGCCTCACAATCTCGCGGACGTATAGTTTGGCCAACTGCTCTGTAGTGAAGCTCACCTTCACTGGAAGAAAATGGGCAGACTTGGTCAATCTGTCCACGATGACCCAGATAGAGTCACAACCAGCCTGAGTTTTAGGCAATCCCACCACGAAGTCCATGGAAATACTTTCCCACTTCCACTGTGGAATATCCAGAGGTTGAAGTTTACCTGACGGTTTCTGGTGCTCAATTTTCACTTTCTGACAAATAAGACATTTGGACACGTAGACCGCTATGTCTTTCTTCATGCCCGGCCACCAAAAATTTCTCTTTAAGTCCTGGTACATTTTTGTAGCACCAGGGTGGATAGTAAACCGGCCCTTATGAGCCTCTGCCATAACCTCTTCGGTCAATGGTCCTCGAGGAATAACAATCCTCTTCTGGAACAGCAGCAATCCATCCTCGTTCCAAGACACACCGTCCTGGTTCTTCACATAATCAAGGCACTCTCTTTGCACTTGCGCCTCTTTAATCTTTTCCATCAGCTCATTAATCACTTCTGCTGTTTCTATTTCGAGCAGTGCGCCCCCAAACAAGGAGTTCACTCTCAAGTCTCTGAACTTTTCAATCACCTCGTAATCGCTCATCAACAAGCTGGATAAGCTCATGGATTTCCGACTCAAAGCATCGGCTACCACATTGGCCTTGCCAGGGTGATACCTCAACCCAAAGTCGTAGTCCTTCAAGAACTCCATCCATCTTCGCTGTCTCATGTTCAACTCCTTCTGGTCAAACAGATACTTCAGGCTCTTGTGATCACTGAATACAGCAAACTTCATGCCAAACAGGTAATGCCTCCAAATCTTGAAAGCAAAAACAATGGCTGCCAACTCCAAGTCGTGAGTCGGGTAGTTCTCCTCATGAGGTTTCAACTGTCTTGAAGCATAGGCAACAACTTTCCCTTTATGCATCAACACACAGCCTAGCCCTTTACCAGAAGCATCGCAGTATAACTCAAACTGTTCCGCAGGATCAGGAAGGACTAACACAGGAGCAGTAGTCAGTCTCTCCTTCAACTCCTGGAAGCACTCCTCACACTCATGTGTCCACACGAATGGAGTCTCCTTTCGGGTCAGGCGAGTCATCGGTAGCACCATTTTGGAGAATCCCTCTATGAACCTCCTATAGTAGCCTGCCAAACCCAAGAAGCTTCTCACTTCTGTAACCGTCTTGGGCCTCTCCCAATCCATCACGGCCTCAATCTTGTTAGGATCAACTACAACTCCATTAGCAGAAATCACATGACCCAGAAATTTCACCGCCTTGAGCCAAAACTCGCATTTCGACGGCTTAGCATATAGCTTTTTCTCTTTTAGCACTTGCAAAACAATCTTCAAGTGGTCAGTTTGCTCCTCCTCCGTCTTGGAGTAAATCAAGATGTCGTCAATAAAGACGATCACAAATTGATCCAGGTACGGCTGGAAGATCCTGTTCATGTAGTCCATGAACACTGCGGGTGCATTTGTGAGTCCAAACGGAATCACCAAGTACTCATAATGCCCGTACCTTGAGCGAAACGCTGTCTTTGGGACATCCTCCGGCTTTACCCGTATCTGATGGTAACCGGACCGGAGGTCGATCTTGGAATATACGCAAGCACCCTGAGCTGATCCAGCAAATCATCAATGCGTGGAAGAGGATACTTGTTCTTGATTGTCACCTTGTTCAACTGTCTGTAGTCGGTGCACAACCGCATGGTCCCATCTTTCTTTTTCACAAAAATGACCGGTGCTCCCCAGGGAGACACACTCGGCCGAATGAAATCTTTTGCTGAAAGCTCCTCAATATGCTTCTTCAGCTCCGCCAACTCTGGTGACGACATCCGGTATGGAGCCAACGATATAGGCCCCACACCAGGCAATAAGTCTATGGAGAACTCTATCTCCCTCTGCTGTGGAAACTCAGGAATCTCCTCGGGAAACACCTCGAGGAATTCCCCCACCACAGGAATGCCAGTGAGATCCTCCTGTGTCCCACTCACCAAACCTCCCAACATGACATAGCCAAATGCCCCTGCTCTCAAGGCCCTCCTCGCCTGCAGGACTGAAATGAACGGTGAGGAACTGGCTGTGGACCCACCCGGAGACATCACCACTTTCTTGGCACAGTGTAAGAACCCGCACCGCTAATTAAGGTAATTAGTAAATTAATTATGATAATTAGGAAATAATTCCATAATTGACCCTTATAATTATTCTGAGGCTTTAATAATTACAATTAGTGGGTAAGAATGCTGAAAGTCGCTTTTTGGAAGGAAAGCGCAGATACCGGTTCTGCTACTCGGTATAAATGCGTACCGGAAAAGTATCCCGGAAAATTATAACGAATGCATGATAATTACTAGAATATTATGTAGGACTTGTAAAACGAGTTTCAGGTCAAAATAATGTGATCTGATGCCAGAACTGATACTGGCTATGGAAAAGCGCGTACCGGAAAGGTGCTCCGAAAAATAAAATAAAAATATGACAAATCTTAGAAAAATGCGTAGGTCTAGATTCCAAAGTTTGGGATCAAGATCTTTTACTTTGCTATTAAGGCTAATATTGCGCGATTAGTGGCCATGTGCCTATAAATAGACACACTGTGGCACACAACCCTAGGCAGCCACTATTTCTTACGTGAGGAGGCTGTGTTTTTCTGAATGCTTGGCTGTTCATGGCATTCCTTCACCATTTGTGAGCTTGTAACCTTTCTCCTCCAATCTTCTTCACCATTCTTTCTTCTAAACAACTAGAGTGTGTTTTGTGAGTGTGGAGTGCAACCTTTTCTGAGTTGAGGTGCTGGGAGTGGGGTGTTTGAGGGCTGTGGTGTTGTCTCCATGGTTATTAGTCATTGTTCATGCCATTAGAGGTTCCAAGAAGCCTCCTTTGGTGCCAAGAACCAACCTTTGGTGTGGCATTTTCGTGTCCTTGGGTGTGCTGGACTTGTGTGCAGTATTGAGAGCTCCAAAGGCACCTTGAACCACTGACTAAGCTTTGGGGTAAGTCACCTTAACTTGATCATGTGTTTTTATGGCCTAAAGGTGGTATCTTGGTATGTTAATGGGTTTAACACATAACCAACACATAAGTGAACTCATTTATGCTTAAAGATGCATGCTTTAACGTGTACATGTGTTAAAAGTTGGATCTTTGGGATGGATATTCACGAAATGCAGAAACTGCATTCTGTCGTGAGATATCCGGATATTTGTCGAACAGATATCCGGATATCAGTATCCGGATATGGTATCCGGATATTGATATCCGGATATGGGACCTGGGTATCCGGATATGGCATATCCGGATATGTCCAGTGTGATATCCGGATATGGCATATCCGGATATGTCCCTCATGATATCCGGATATCCTGGATTTGCGCAGACAGTAGCTGTACTGTATGAACAGTAAGCTATTGGGTGTGTGTGGACCCTAGTTTAAGGAAGTTGAACTTCTGTAATTAATGAACTAAGTCAGAATCACATGATTAAGGGCTTATGGCTTTGTTGGAAGCCTTAAGACGTAAAACGTAAAGGAAAGACGTAGTCTTTAAGTTGTATGCTTGTGATACATAAATATTGATGTATTATTGGTCCATATCAGATTGTGATACTGCTGTTTGTGGACTTGAGAGTGGTTGGACTCTTGGCTTGGATAGCTAGCTTGCAAGGTAAGCTTTCGTGTCCTCGGTTTAGCCATTTTGTTGTTCCACCATGTCCCATGGGGATGGGTTTATGCATGCTGTGTTACATGCTTTGATATTTTGGAAATGCTGTTGAGCTATTTATGTGCAATGTGCTTTTATGAGATGCATGTGGTGTCCACCTATACGGTAAGCCTGAGTATGTAGTACATACAAGATGGTGAGGCTGTGGTGAGGTACATGTAGCGTCCTGGTACTCATGTAGGTATAGACGTATTCCTACATTTCTCTGGCCAGTAGATTTGATATACACACATGGCATGATTAATTGCTGCATCGCATGATTTTGGAACTTATATTGTAAATACTGTTTTTAGAACTTATATTACACATGTAAGTGAGCTTGGGGTGGAGACTCCTTGAGGACCCCTTGTCTTACTGATATTTCTTGTTAGAGATCTCACCCCACGTTTGGGGACGCTTATTTCAGGATCAGGTAATGTTGAGGGCTCAGGTGGCAGGAGGCCAGAGCTGAGTTGATATTATGATATGCTGTCATGCTGGATGTTGAATGCTGTTATGTTTTCCGCTATTGTTTATGTTATTATGTTGAGACTGTTTTTGGGCATTGTTGCCTTATTTGGTGAGCATGGGGTTTGTCCATGCCGCATGGTTTGATTATTGTCTTTACATTGCTGTTGTAATTAAAGTATCAGGATTTTGACCCAGGCTACGTGTTGTAGTCCTGTGGCTTTAGATACTCACGTAATATTTATTTATGAGGTATTCCAGTTAGTTGTCTTGCAATTTACATACAGGCAGTATTTTATGAAATTGATTAAGTAATCAAGTTGGCTAAGGTTAATGACGTCATAATTGAATTAAAGAAAAAGTTATTCCGCATTTTAATTAAGCGTGGCTTAATACGATAGTGTGTTAACAATCCAGGTTAACACGGGCTGTTACACACAGCAATCAATCAGTGCCCAGTTTCTGGACAACCAATCCATGCCCAGAATAATCTCTAGGTTGGCCATCGGCAATCCTATCAGATCAACCGAGAAGTCACGGTCATCCCACTGAAACGCTACATCGCGATGAACAGTGGATGTCAAACATTTTTCTCCGGTGGCGGTGGTCACCCGCATCGGTGGAGAAAGCACATCACTGGGCAACTCAAGCCCCACAGCAATAGCGATAGCAACAAAAGAGTGCGTTGCCCCGGAATCAAACAGCACATCAATAGCTGAACCACCATTGGTAACAGTACCTCTGACCAGGTTCGGAGCTCTGTCCGACTGCTGACGATCAAGTGTGTACACTCACCCTGTAGTAGGTGGCACGACTGGTGCCCCAGTAGGAACCATCTGCAATGGCACAGCCTGCACTGCAGCAACTCTCGCCGTCGGGCAATCTCTGGAATAGTGGCCCTCCTTGCCACACTGGAAGCATATCAGCTGTCCGGTAGAACACGGCCCAAAGTGTGACTTCCCGCATCCCGAGCATCTGGGGGCAGGAGGTCTAGCTGTGTTCCCCTGAGTAGCAGTCTTTCTAAACTGATTTGGCGCTTGCTTAGCCGCCAACTGTTTGCTCTTGCCCTTGTTAGCAAAATTTTTGTTCTTCCAGGTAGTAGAACCGCCAGTACTCTGTGGTACTTCAATCTTGGCCTTCTTGGCCTGACTCGCACGGCAGTAGTCCTCAATGTCGCGGCACTGCTGTACTAAAGCTCCGAAGTCTCTCGAAGCAGAACCAGCAAGGTGTCCAGCAATATCCTCATTAAGTCCCCTCCGGAACTTAGCAGCCAAGAATGTAGGAGTAGGCCTCGCCATCCTGAAGTGTGAAAACTTCACCAGCTCATTAAACTTGGCCAGGTACTCGTCAACTGACAATGAGCCCTGAACCAAACGGTCAAACTCTCCCTGCTTCCTTTCCTGAGAGTCATATGGAAAGTACTGACCCAAAAAACACTCCTCGAAGAACGGCCACGTCATCACACGGCCCTGCATCTCGTAGATGTGAGAAATGTTGGTCCACCACTCATGGGCCTCGCCCTCCAGCATATAAGTGGCGAACATCAGCTTCTGCGGATCGGTACACTGCATGATCCGGAAGATCTTGTCCAACGCCTGTAACCATCTGGCAGTAGCAATGGGATCATAAGATCCGTCGAAAGAAGGTGGCTTATGCTTGCGGAAAGCATTCAGCCTGCGGTCGATCTCGTCACGATCCTCAGCAAATACGGGTATGGTTTGCAAAGCCCCCGTCAAGTGACTGCCCTCACCTATCTGACTCTGGGTGTCCTCCTGTTGACTAGGCGGAGGTGGAGGCGGTGGAGGTGGTGGAGGACACTGGCCAGCAGCAGGACCAGCCCTCAACTCCTCCAACATGACCCTCATCATATTCATGTTGGCCATCCGATTCTCCTCCAGAACCTCAGCAGTGGCTCGCCGGTTCGCATCTCTGATAGCGTCCAGCATCGCCTGGTTTGCCAACCTCGTGGCCTCCTGGTCGGCTAGTCGGGCCGCCTGCATCTCAGCTAATGCAGCCAGGATAGGATCCGATTGATCCTCGCTTGTACTAGGGTTCCTCCTTGGTGGCACCATGACTCTGCACAAGTTACACAAAGAATGAGTTGATCAGGCCCACGCCATGTGGTCACATATGCATTATCATAACACACACCAATCTGAGAGAACGCAAAGTAGACACGCAACGAACATCCTAAGTTATTGCAATACATACAGGCTTTTCCCTAGAAAGTGCTCTGATACCATAAAATGTAACAGCCCATGATAACCCGGATTGTTAACATACTATCGTATTAAGCTACGCTTAATTAAAATGCGGAATAACTTTTTCTTTAATTCAATTATGACGTCATTAAACTTAGCCAGCTTGATTACTTAATCATTTTCATAAAATACTGCCTGTATGTAAATTGCAAGACAACTAACTGAATACCTCATATATCAATAATAAGTGAGTATCTAAAGCCACAGGACTACAACACGTAGCCTGGGTCAAAATCCTGATACTTTAATTACAACATTAAATTAAAAGACAATAGTCAAACCATGTGGCATGGACAAACCCCATGCTCACCAAATAAGGCAACAATGCCCCAAAAACAGTCTCAACATAAACTCAGCAGAAAACATAAACAACAGTCGGAAAACATAAACAACAGTCGGAAAACATAACAGCAGTCAGCATATCATCATATCAACTCAGCTCGGGCCTCCTGCCGCCTGAGCCCTCAACATTACCTGATCCTGAAATAAGCGTCCCCAAACGTGGGGTGAGATCTCTAACAAGAAATCTCAGTAAGACAAGGGGTCCTCAAAGAGTTTCCACCCCAAGCTCACTTACATGTGTAATATAAGTTCAAAAACGGTATTTACAATATAAGTTCCAAAACTATGCGATGCAGCAATTAATCATGCCATGTGTGTTTATCAAATCTACTGGCCAGAGAAATGTAGGAATACGTCTATACCTACATGAGTACATGGACGCTACCTGTACCTCACCCACAGTCTCACCATCTTGTATGTACTACATACTCAGGCTTACCGTATAGGTGGACACCACATGCATCTCATAAAAGCACATTGCACATAAATAGCTCAACAGCATTTCCAAAATATTAAAGCATGTAACACAGCATGCATAAACCCATCCCCATGGGACCTGGTGGAACAACAAAATGGCTAAACCGAGGACACGAAAGCTTACCTTGCAAGCTAGCTATCCAAGCCAAGAGTCCAACCACTCACAAGTCCACAAACAGCAGTATCACGATCTGATATGGACCAATAATACATCAATATTTATGCACAACAAGCATACAACTTAAGGACTACGCCTTTCCTTTACGTTTTACGTCTTAAGGCTTCCCACAAAGCCATAAGCCCTTAATCATATGATTCTGACTTAGTTCATTAATTACAGAAGTTCAACTTCCTTAAACTTGGGTCCACACACACCCACTAGCTTACTGTTCACACAGCACGGCTACTGTTCTGTGAGAACCCAGGATATCCGGATATCTCAAGGGACATATCCGGATATGTCATATCCGGATATCACACTGACCATATCCGGATATCACATATCCGGATACACAGGTCCCATATCCGGATATCAATATCCGGATACCATATCCGGATACTGATATCCGGATATCTATTCGACAAATATCCGAATATCTCACGACAGAATGCAGTTTCTGCATTTCGTGAATATCCAACCCAAAGATCCAACTTTTAACACATGTACACGTTAAAGCATGCATCTTTAATCCATTTTAGGTTCATATACATTATACCCTCTTGTTTACTCATTAAACATGGCCAAGACATCAACTTTAAGCATCAAAACTTAAGATCAAAGGTGAGGGAACTTACCAAAGCTCAAAACAGAGCAAGGTGTGCTCTTGGAGCTCTCCCAAGGTTCCTCAACTCAGGCCAAACAAAGGTGCACGAAAATGGTGCACAAAACTTGGTCTTTCTACCCAAAGGTTGCTTCTTGGATCTTCCACTACCAAAGAAACACTCACAACTCCCACTCACACAACTCAACACTTCATGACAGACCTCAAAACACACTCCACAATGGCTGAGAGTGCAAGAATGCAGCCCCACACTCCCACAACCCACCCAATCAAGTGTTTAGAAGAGGAAGTGTGAAGGAATTGGCTTCAACCTCAAGAAAAGAGAAGAGAAGCCAATAACACAGTGTTTCAGAAATTTAGCTCAGCCCTCTCACGTATGATGGTGGCTGCCTAGGGTTGTGTGCCCACTTAATGTGTCTATTTATAGGCACAAGCCACTAATCGCGCAGCATTAGCCTTAATAGCAAAGTAAAAGATCTTGATCTCAAACTTTGGAATCTAGACCTACACATTTTTCTAAGATTTGTCATATTTTTATTTTATTTTTCGGAGCACCTTTCCGGTACGCGCTTTTCCATAGCCAGTATCAGTTCTGGCATCAGATTACGTTATTTTGACTTGAAACTTGTTTTACAAGTCCTACATAATATTCTAGTAATTATCATGCATTCGTTATAATTTTCCGGGATACTTTTCCGGTACGACATTTATACCGAGTAGCAGAACCAGTATCTGCGCTTTTCTTCCGAAAAGCGGCTTTCAGCATTTTTATTCACTCAGTATAATTATTTAAGCCCATTAATAATTATTAGGGTCAATTATGGAATTATTTCCTAATTATCATATTTAATTCACTAATTACCTTAATTAACGGTGCAGGTTCTTACACACCTCACCCACAGCCTCACCATCTTGTATGTACTACATACTCAGGCTTACCGTATAGGTGGACACCACATGCATATCATAAAAGCACATTGCATATAATAGCTCAACAGCATTTCCAAAACATCAAAGCATGTAACACAGCATGCATAAACCACATCCCCATGGGACATGGTGGAACCACAAAATGGCTAAACCGAGGACACGAAAGCTTACCTTGCAAGCTAGCTATCCAAACCAAGAGTCCAACCACTCTTACGTCCAAAACAGCAGTTTCACAATCTGATATGGGCCAACAATATATCATTAATTATGCACATAAGCATACCACTTAAAGACTACGCCTTTCTTTTACATTTTACGTCTCAAGGCTTCCAACAAAGCCATAAGCCCTTAATCATATGATTCTGACTTAGTTCATTAATTACAGAAGTTCAACTTCCTTAATCTAGGGTCCACAAACCCCCAATAGCTTACTGTTCACACAACACAGCTACTGTTCTGCGAAATCCCAGGATATCCGGATATCACAAGGGACATATCCGGATATGCCATATCCGGATATCACACTGGAAATATCCGGATATACCATATCTGGATACCCAGATCCCTCATCCGGATATGAATATCCGGATACCATATCCGGATATGCATATCCGGATACCATATCCGGATATTGATATCCGGATATCTGTTCGACAAATATCCGGATATCTCACGACAGAATGCAGTTTCTACATTTCGTGAATATCCAGTCCAAAGGTTCAACTTTTAACACTTGTACACGACCAATGATCCATTTTTAAGCATATACAAGTTCACTTAGGTGTTGGTTACTTCATTTTAGCCTTTTACATGCCAAGACACCACTTTTAAGCAAGATAAACTCATGATCAAGGTGAGGTAACTTACCCCAAGGCTTAAGATAGAAATGGACAGAGATATGAAGCCTTCTCTGAAGCTCCAAGGTTCTGTCTTTGAGGAAGAACGAAAATGAAGTAGCAAGGTGAGTTCTTTCTTCACCAAGAAAGCTACTTGGAGCTTCTCCCCTCCATGACACAACTCAACCTCACCATCTCAACCAACACAGCCTTCTCAACTCAGATTGAGACCAACAATGTAGTCTCAAGACTCACTCTCACTCTCACCCTCACCAAGTGTTTAAAATGGTGGAACAAGCATGAAAGGTGATAATCTAGGCCAAAGGAAGAAGGAGGAGGGCAAAGGAAGCACAAAGGGTGGAGGTGCAGCAAAGAGAGCTCAAACACCAACACATATCACGTAGGAGGCTGCATATTTTGACCTAGAAACTTGTGCCATTTAGCATATATAGCCACTCAAGCCATATCGCGCAGTATTAGCCTTAATAGCAACGCAAAGGATATTGATCCCAAACTTTGGAATCTAGACCTACACAATTTTCTAAGATTTTTCATATTTTTATTTTATTTTTCGGAGCACCTTTCCGGTACGCGCTTTTCCATAGCCAGTATCAGTTCTGGCATCAGATTACGTTATTTTGACTTGAAACTTGTTTTACAAGTCCTACATAATATTCTAGTAATTATCATGCATTCGTTATAATTTTCCGGGATACTTTTCCGCTACGCATTTATACCGGGTAGCAGAACCGGTATCTGCGCTTTTCTTCCGAAAAGCGACTTTCAGCATTTTTACTCACTCAGTATAATTATTTAAGCCCAATAATAATTATTAAGGTCAATTATGGAATCAATTCCTAATTATCATAATTAATTTGCTAATTACCTTAATTAACAGTGCGGGTTCTTACACAGGTATATTCTAGATCTCGTCTGCATTGATGTCTTCTCGTCAGAGAGATCATTAGATGAGGCTAAATATTTTGTTTCTTTCGTTAATGACCATTCTCGCAAAGCGTGGGTATATATGTTGCATTCCAAAGACCAGGTACTCAAAACCTTTAAAGAATTCCATGCTATGGTAGAAAGGAGATTTGTAATAAGCTGAAAAATATCCGATCAGATAACGTGGAGAATATTGCATAGTAGTTGGAAGAAGATTGGAGAAGATGCCCCCAAGACATCTCAATTGAATGGAGTTGTTGAGAGGATGAACCAGACCATTAAAGAAAGGGTCCGAAGTATGTTATCCCATATTGACCTACCTAAATCATTTTGGGGAGAGACTGTTTGAATTGTTCTTGATTTGATAAACCTATCACCATCAAGACCTTTTGAAGGAGAAATTCTTGAAGAAGTATGGACAGGATGAAAAACGTCTTATGACTACTTGAAAGTTTATAGATGCCAAGCTTTCACACATACTCCCAAGGATAAGAGGGTAAAACTTGTTGCTAAGATAAAATAATGCATATATCTCAATTCAGGATGATGTGAATTTGATACAAACTTTGGAATCCCACCAACCGAAAAGTGTTAAGAAATCTATATGTTATTTTTTATGAAAGCGGGACAATTAAAGATATCTCAAACCCCAAAGTCCGGGTTATTGTCTAGAGTGAAGAAACTATCCCTCCTATCTGAGCGATATAGGGGGAGAAAATCAAGAAAATATCGAAAATGACAGCATTGAGAAGAGTAATCTATCGTAAGTGATGAACAAAGACAAGTTGAAGCAAGTCATCCAGATGATCGAGATGAGAATGATGAACTGGACTCTCAACCTGAAATGCAATCCATACACTCTACTAGAGTGAGACGACCTTCCATAAGATACCCTCTTAATGAATACATTGTTATCGCTGAAGATGGTGAACCTCAAAATTATGATAAAGCCATGAAGAGCCCTGAAAATAAAGAATGGGAAAAGCAATGCAGGACGAGATGAAGTTTATGCAAGAAAATAAGACTTATGAACTGACCACACTGCCTAAAGGTATACGAACTTTGAAAAATAAATAGGTCTATAAAATCAAGCATGAAAAGAACTGTCAAAGATACAAAGTTAGGATTGTGGTGAAAGGCTACACCAGAAGAAAGGAGTGGACTTCAAATAAATTTTCTTTGTTATAGAAAAGATGATTTCAGTCCGAATCGTATTAGCCATGGCGACCTCAACGGATCTTGAAGTTGAACAAATGGACGTGAATACATATTCTTTCATGGAAACCCATAGAAGAGTTTCCTAAGCTAAGAGCTTATAAGAATCATCTGAAGAGAAGTTTTAGTGAGAGACCTCTTTAGAGAAGAACTTTGTAACCATCATTATCGGTGAAGTTTGAGTGTAAACCTTTAGTGACACTAAGGAAGCTTGACTATTGTAATCTTACTATTCATAGTGAAAGATTTTTTCTGGACAAAGTCCCATGTTTTTTACTCCCTTGCAATTGTAGAAGTTTTTCATGCTAAAATTTGTATGTTTTTTTCTCCATTTCTGCACTTTTTGTTTCTTACATATAGGTCGACCTGCTGTCTATTGGTCGACCTCTAATTGCTGAGCTGTGAGCTCGACTTAGCAACATGCAAATTTCTTCTGCGCTGATTGATGGATCTTATCCCAATAAATAATTAATAATGCACTTTGAAATTTTCTATCATTACTATGCACAAATATAATATTTTGATTCATTTTCAATTATAAAAATTTCAACAAAGCTTAGAAGGAATAATAAGGATAAGAAAATGAGGGAGTGAAAGAAAGTATAATATCAAAAAGTATTGGAACTACTTGCCACATAGCATGCCCCATTATATTTTTTTTATAGATTGCGTTAGTGTCCCTCACAATAATATCTTACAAATGCGACATATTTTGATATGTAATACAATTTCATGTAAATAAGTTATAATTTTTTTTTGTAAATTTTATATAGTTATTTTTTAAGGATTTTTTTTTAGTTTTGCTACATATATATATTTTCTTCTACCACACTTATGTAAATGTGAGTGAGTCTCATTCTAAAATGAGAGAACAAAAAATTGCAAAACTCACTCACCTTTATACGAATATGGCAGATATATATTTTTTTCTTTCTATAACACAAATATAAATATTAAACCCTATATTTGGTTTTTCTTTCTCTCGATATACGTGGTTTATTTTTTTTTTTCCTTTTCGGTAAGCATATACGTGGCTTATTATTATTGTTATGCATCAACTAAAAAAAAATATTTATGACATTTTAAATAAGAAATATTATGACGGTGACATGAAGCATGTTAAGTGTCTATATCCAATATAATAATTTTTTAAACATTTTAAGTTTTTATTATGATAAATGTGTAAAAAATATGGGGAATATTACTCTCATATTAAATGAGAATAATTCTCTTATGTTATAAAGAGAATCCAAGTAGGGTCCATCATTTAAAAGTAAAAAAAAAAAAAAAAGATGTGTGCATTTTTCGAAGTGAGAGAAAATGAAATAACTATCTCATGTAAAATGAGAGTAGTATTTCTCCAAAAAATATATGACAAACATGTGTCATATATGTAACTATTTTTTTATATTTTTTTTATATTTAGGTATATGTACTATATATTAGATTATACTCAATCATGTCACAGACGCAATGTTACTAGCTTGCTAAATATATCATTAAGACATTAACGGTGGAAGTATTCGTGTGAAACATATATTTACAATGCACATTCGCAAAGGACTTGATTTTTCTAATATCATCTTCACATTATATTTGAGAACAAGCCTCCAATGGTTATAATCTTCAAAGAAGACGGGTTTATAATTGGATTTTCGGACATGATATTTGACTGCATATTACCGTAATAAATGGTGATGACTAGTACTAAGGTAATTCTTATTGACAATATCATCTCGTTAATCAAGTCGGTTAACATTATATTGTTCTTGTATAGACGATGATACCTTTACTCTTATTATTTTTGTTGGCTTTAAGATTTGGAGACCCTAAAAAAGGAAAATATACATAGCAAAAAATATATGTTTATTTAATTATATCCTATTAATACAAAATTTTCAGATTAATTTTTTAATTTAAATTATAAATCAAATATTTATTTTCTTTTCTTTACGATATAATATCGTATCATCCAATCCAACTCTTTTTCAATATACCTATCAATACATATCACTGAACTTATAAATCGTATCATATCGTACGAATCGTATCATGTATTAGAAGATACCGGTAACTATAGACAGTTGTGATAAGCTAAGTCTTTTAATTTTACAAAAATAATCAGAGCAAAACTATGAAACTTAAATATTCAGCATAGCCATGAACTATTTAGTCTAAAACGAGCATAATCTAATTAATTAGGCTATGTTTTAAGAAAAATAACATGAAATGTTGTGAAATGAGGAAAGACACACTCTTCCGTTTATTTTCCCTCCACCACGGCGTGTTCGTTTGTTGACGTGTACAGCTGGAAATCCGGTCCTCTCTTTCTTTTCTCATTGCACCATTTCGGAAGACAATAAAACAAAAACATCCATTCCTTACAAACATCACATTTCATTTCAGAGAGGAGAAAGAAAGAGAAGGGAGAGAGAGAGAGAGAGAGAAAGAGAGAAAACTGTTTTTTCTTTTCACTTTCTTTTTCTTCAGGCTTTCTCCTTCTCTCTTCTTTCCCTTCAATCCTTCCTCTTTTAATTTCATTTATGCTTCTTCAGGTATGTTACAATGCTTGGTCCCCCCTTAGCTTTTGAGATTGTTTGAATCATTATGTTTCAATGTGTATTATAATAATCTTTGAGCTGCATTGCCGTTTCGATCAATGTTGATGCAGGGTTTTGTCTGCTATATATCTATTTATACATATTTAGTTTTGTGAAGAATTTGGGATCACGGATATGAGTAACAAAAGTGGTGAATTGGCACAGGTAAAATTTCTGGCAAATGACATTACTTTATTTATTTTTCATATTTTTTTCATGCAAAAATTCCTTGCTCAGAATATATAGCCTGTGTTATGTAGTACATGTTTTCTGTTTTCTCCATGGGTTTTGAATTAATTAGGAAATGAGGAGTTGTGTGGTGCCTGGAAATGTGGAAATTAGAATATAATATAATTGTTTTTAGTGTATATTGAGGGGGAAAGTCATATGGTTATGTGTTCGTTTTGTAGGGAAATAATGGTGATGCTTCCCTTCCCTCTCCTAATCCTCAGCCTCAGCCTGGGCCACAAGATCATCGACGTTCTCATAGTAGCCATGGCAATCCGGTATGTGTTTTTCATTGCAAACACAGCATTTAGAACTGTGTTTGAATTTCAATTGGTTCGGAAGCATGACTGTGAATGGCTTTGTCACCATGTTCAAGTTTTGTGTTCGTTAGCCTGGTCACTCGGTCATTCAGTTCAGTTGGCTCCCAAGTTGGATTTTTGTACATGATTATACATTGTTTTTTGAAATTATTCTTGCGATTTTTTAAATCATAGCCTAGTTGAGTGTTTTGGAGTGATTTTGTGATGGGTTCTTACACTCCAAGGAGACATATTATAATAAGAATCTAGCCCCCAGTGCTTGATAAAGAGAACAAGTGTGTCAACCATTAAGAACTTAAGTTACCGCAAGACACATGCTCTAGCCTATATTTGGATTGATGGAAAGGGATGGAATGGAATGGCATTAGTTGCCATTGTTTATAGATAGTTTAAAATAAGGTGGAAAGAAAGGATCCTAATGGAATCCATTCCATCCAATACCTTTATCTTTCTTCCCCCCAATTCCATTCACTTTTTAAACAATAGAATGGTAACTTTCCTCCTTTCCATCATAAAATATTCAAACAATGGTAAGGTAATTTCTTTCCATTCCATTTCATCCATCCCTTTTCACTATGTTTGGATATTTAATGATGGGTGGAATGGAATGGTATGGATATTTTATGATGGAATGAAGTAAAGTTTCCATTCCATTGTTTGGAAAGTGGGCAAGATGGTACAAAGGTTAGTCAACAATAAGTTGGTTCCATCTCATTCCACCCCATACCCCCCCAAATTGGGTGGAACAAATGTAGAGTTATTAGTTGGAATTGAATGGAATGCATTCCATAATGTTTTAAACAATCCAAACAATGGAAATTAACGTCATTCTACTCCATTCCACCTCTTTCCATCAATCTAAACATATTACAGCACGCTCTTGAGGAGAGAAGGGGGCAGTGTGCTATGTGGGCTGGTCAACTTTTGGAGGTTGTGTTTGTTAGTTGTTAGGGTGGCAGGCTAGATTGATGATGGCGGGTTGAGTGGAGGGTCAGAGGGTGATGCCACCTTTGTTAGAGCTTGCATGTGCTAGGGCACTTGCATGCTAAGGTATTTGCAAATTTCGGGTGCACTCACATGCTTCTTTGAGGGCTGAGACTGTGGCAAGGTTGGATGGTTAAGTAAATGGAAAACGCTACTTACAGCCTTAAATGAAGGGAACTACCTACCTCATATTCTCAATAGAGATTCCTTACGAAGATAGTAAAGCCTTGATGGATTATCCTTCACCTAAGAGACTACCAATCGACTGAGTGTAGTTCCCTAAAGGGGAAGAGCACTGCTTCCCCAGAGAGCATTGTATGCTGGGGAGCACAGTGTCCTTTATAGAGCTTGAGATGGTGTCCTTGATCAAGCATGCTTTTTATAGGTTTGATGCCTTTGGTGTGCGTTACTAACTATGTTATCTTTGGTATATTTCATACCAAAACATTGCACTTACCCCTCATGATGAAGGGCATGCTAATTGAATTGCTATTAAGTTTAGCTGGTTTAAAGTGAATTGTATTATTATTTTTTATGGATTTCACTCCGTGTTGCTCACTTACTGCAGTTCAAATTCGTGTGATTTCATCTCTTGCAGATTTTCAAGAGTGGTCCACTTTTCTTATCCTCCAAAGGTGTGTTTTACTCCTCTACTTTACTCATTTACTTGTAAGGAACTATAAATTTGTATCATTTGCTTCTAGGGCAAGGCTATCAGTAAAAACGCATCTAGTGTGCTTTTATACCTATAATACAACAGACAGTCATAAATGCTTTAAAAGCAAGAAAAATCAAATATTTGATATTCACCTTTTCATGGTTGTCAGACAAGCTTATGCTTTCTCACACACAGTAGAATGATTGTCGAATGTTGACGTTTCATGTACCCAGGAATGGAATTTTAAAACAAAAGCAAACTTGTGGATAAAAGCCAAGACAACCATTGGACGACCATAAACAAGTTTTTACCCAAAAAGAAGTGAGAAAATAAATGCAAACCAGGAACCGAGGATAACTTTGTAATGATCTTTGAAGTATAAGTATAGAAAAAAGCTCTGATCTGAACCTATATTAGATGAGTAGAACATTAAGAAATAGATATGCTACAATATTAGAATTGAAATCTTTTCGCTTTGCTAATTCTTGTTCTTTTAATCTTTCCCAAACGTAATTGTAGTTTGTATTGTACTATGTAACATGTATAATACTCAAATGGAAAGCTAAAATCCAACTCTTGAAAAAATGACTGAATTTTGTGAAGTAATAATTTATTGTACAGTATGTATTTCATAATGTGTAGGAATTGGGTGGACATCCTGGAAGAAAAGGTGGTTTATTTTAACACAAAATTCACTTGTTTTCTTCAGAAGCGATCCAGTAAGTAATTTTGTTTCAGCATCTGGTTTGTCCGTCTTTATCCACTGTGTTCCCTGTATGGTGTAAGCATTGAACCTGTGTTTTTACCATCTCTCCCCTTCCCTAAAAAAAAAAAAAAGTGCATGGTAACTGATCATGAAGTTCACTCACTTTGAGACTACAGTACAGAGAAAAAAAAGTTTCTAAAATTTATTCATTTTTCCATCACTTGTTTTCTTTAAGAATTGAAAATATATCTGCGGAAGAGTGTTGGTTGTGGTTTTTCAACTTTTCAGTACCTAAGGCTAAAGAAGGCCAATAGAGGGTGGTAATATTTTTACCTAAAAAAATTATTTATTTTTTTCCTTCGGTAAAATTTTCTTTATAAATGTTACAATAAATATATAAAATAATTTTCTCCATTATGTTTGTCTAAGTGTATTCCTTAATCATTTTGTGTTCTACTTTTTAGAGTGTTGTTTCTGAGAAGGGAGATGAAGTGAATTTGACCCTTGGTGGCATTGACCTCAACAATTCAGGCAGGTTGGCTTGTTTTTTCACAACTACTCATTATTAGCTTTCTGTTTTTCTTCATAATATCACTGTAGTAGTATTTGTGAAGTTTCTTGACCTCCTACAACTTAGATTGTCAAATTTTGCAGTGTTGTTGTCAAAGCAGATAAGAAACTTTTGACAGTACAATTTCCTGATTTTCGTGATGGACGAGCATTCACACTTAAGGTGCTTCATTTTTTCCTTAAAATGTTTAGCATTTGTTTTCTGTTGAAATATGTTTCAAGACAAATTTATTTATGCAATTTTCTGTTAATGGTTTCTTTGCCCCTGTCTTCAAGATTTTATTTCTCTGCCTCGATTATATAACGTACTTTAATTGCTAATGCAATAAGCATTACGTCTGTGAGTTCTATTAGGTTTGATATGCTCAGTGGTTTGACACAAATTGGGATAAAGATTGTGGGAGATTGTAAATAGGCTAATAATATCTATAATTATGGTAATTAGGATATTTGAGATTCTTGTAATTATTGCATTTAGTGTATATAGAGTCTAAGTTGTAGGAGATTCTTGTTATTCTTGTAATTCAAGGATTTCATCAACCATTTCTTGCTTTGTTTTCCCTTAATATGGTATCTAGAGGCCTATTTCATGCCTACCCATTGGAACACTACCACCATCACCAACACTAACACCAACTTTACCTTTATTACAAACTAACTGGTTAGTGGTTGATGAACTCAAATAAAAAACATTTAAAATTTGAGGGAAAAGAAAAATAAATAAATAAATAGCAGGTTTCCCCCAAAAAAACCGTGTTTCAACGTTGGTTTATGGTCTCCACTATAGTGTTATCCTTGGTGGTGGAAGATTGAAAACTAGTGTAGGAACACGATGATGAAAACAAAGTAGAGCTTCGAATTTTAAGGATAGTGAAATAATGACAGAACAAGTCATGGAGGATAATACTGCTTTGCTATGATAAAATTATAGGGATTTAGGTATAGAGAGAGGAAAACAAATAATACTATATTGATATTGTTTTGAAGGATAAGACAAAGTAATAACCCTTGTTTGTACTTATAGTAAACTCTTCAAAATAAACATAAATATAAGGAAATGTGGAAACTAATCGTAAGAGATCATCTAAGATACTCTAAATTATTTTAAGATAATATTATAAGATATCTTCTATATATTCTAACACTAGTGTCTCATGAGGGGGCCAAACATATTGAAATTGATGGTCACTTTATTAGAGAGAAAATCTTATCTTGAGACATTAGTAAAGCTTTGTCAATTTGAATGATCAACTGGTGGATGTGTTCACTAACGCTTTAAAAGGTCCTTGATTAAGTTATACGTAACAAACTTAGCGCATATGATCTATATGCTCCAGTTTAAGATGGAGTGTTGGAAAATATATAAATATTGTAATAAGGCTAATAATATCTTCTAATTACATTAATTATGATATTTGAGATTCTTGTAATTATTACATTTAATGTATAATAGAGTTCTACTGTATAATTCAAATACAGATTTCATCAAATGTCTCTCATATTCTTTCCCCTTAACAAAGATAAATGAAGAAATGAGAAAATGAAAATTGTTCATTTTTGCTAATGCATCATTTCATTTGAATATGCTGTAGGCTGAAACACTTAAAGACTTATATGAGTGGAAGCTCGCACTTGAGAATGCTTTGGCACAAGCACCAAGCGCTGCTAATGTGGTGGGCCAAAATGGTATCTTCAGGGGTGATCAGACTGATTCACGTAATACTTCTTTGGACCAATGTATGCTCTTGCTGTAGTTGTGCTTCACATATGTTATTTCCTTGACAATTGGCACCTCCTTGTGTGTACACTATGAATGTTGCACATGGCTGTGTATAGTGCTTCATGAAACAATTTTATTGTCATCACTAATCTCTTAGGTTGAAATAGTTCTTTACATAGTGTATTAGAGCCTCTGAGACCAAGAAGTCACGAGTTTGATCCTCACGGCCTTCATTCTATTAATAAATAATTAAATAGTGTGAAGTTTCCTAGCACAGGTAGGTGAGCCTGAGCATCGTCCACCATTCAAACCCAATGAGCTCTTGTTTCAAGACCATGAACTCTTGTATGAGGGGGCATGTTTGAGAAATATAATATAAAAACCATTAATATGACCTTAATCTTAAAGCTGAAGTTTTTGGGTTGAAATGGTTCTTTATAGATTTTTTCCTAATACCATGAATTTTTCTGTAATGATATTTATAAGCAAAAATGTATAACTTGCTTGCTTTACTTTAATATGATTTTCTGCATTTCTTCTATAGTGAGGGATAGAGATGCAGTGAAATATAAAGTCATTGGCCGGCCAATTTTACATGCTTTGGAGGAAGTTGATGGAACACCATCCTTTTTGGAGAAAGCCCTGAGATTCATTGAAGAGCATGGTGGGTTTTCTTTTCTTTTCTGTAAGAATTATTTTTGTTCAGTGCCAGAAAAAAAAAATGCTTTTGTTTATTGAGTTTAGAAGTATGAATACATTTATCTACCAAAACTGGAAAAGAAAAAATGTGACTGCTTTTTTATGCATGTCCACATTAAATTACTCTACACTTTTCTACCAAACTGATTTTTTTCATGCTTAAGGAAATTATTTTAATGCATGTTTCAGTTTGAAGCATCATAGGAGACATTTTATCCTGAATGCATTGTTGATGGATTAACCCACTGGTTCTTTATTTTGCATAAATTTTTTACCTTGGCTGGCATATTTAATGCATTAGTGATACTTTTGAATAGAAAAGTGCAAAGTTAGAGTAGTAACCTCTTCAATTAAGAAGAACATTAACCACAACATATTGGGGTCAACTGCGTGGATCAATTGATGCCTAGCATGTTTGTCTTAGTTGCATTCTACTGCAAATGTACTTTAGCACATCTTCCAAGGATTTTTAATTTTGTATGCTTCCTGAGTGTTTTGTTGAAGGAAGTGTGTAGCTCCTATTGGTGAATGCCCAGTTGTGTTTAGAAAACTTCAAACCAAAAATGCTTGCCATGGGCTATATCAGAAACTAAATTTTCAGTGCCAATGAACTTGTAGCTCGATTGGTACTGGCCTTAGTCTTTAAGATTGAGGTGTGTTGATGATGTTAGAGGTTCCATACTCCACTATATCACTTATTTCCATCTCTTGCCCAGTTGCTTGAACTTCCAATGTACCCAAAAATAAACCAAATCTCAGTTAAACTACCGAAAGCAATGCAAGTTTTTTAATGGTTTCTACTGAAGTTAACTGAGGTTTTCCTATATTCCTTTTTTACTAAGTAGATAGGTTTTCCTATATTCCTTTATTTGATTATCATTGTGACTTTGTGAAGGTGGTTGGTGGGAGGCGAGGAAGCAAGCAGCAAATATATATTAGTTTCTTCTAACCCTTCTGATATTGTTTACACATGGCATTAATTATTTGTGTTTCATATGAATCTAATCAATGTTATAAAACAGGAGTCAAAGTAGAAGGGATCTTGCGACAAGCAGCCGATGTTGAACATGTTGAAAATCGAGTGCGGGAATATGAAGCAGGTTTGTGCTTTTGTTCCTGGCAAATCTTTGAAATTTATGTTTTTGTCTGAACTTCTGCCTTGGATGCCTCCATCTTGAATACATTGTTTGCTAAAGTTCATTTCAAGCATTAAGAGGTTACACCATATTTCAGGATTTGCACAAAAGTCCTTTTCTAGTATGTCAGTTAATAGATCGTTACATTGGATGGTTTTTTCCTACTCGTAAGAGTTTTTTGTATGCAAAGGCCCCTCTAGGGCATGAATTTTTTTTATCTCGTATGAGTTTTTCTATGCAAATAATAAAGAGTATGAAGTTTTCTAGTGTTCCAGTAGCAGATACTATTCTTCTTTTTTTCTATTTTTTTTATATATAATTTGTCAAAATTTCTCATCAAATCTCATTGTTCATGGATATGGCATATGGTTGCAGGAAAAGTTGAGTTTTCTGAGGAGGAGGATGCCCATGTTATTGCTGATTGTGTTAAGGTATCTTCATGATAAACTGAATGGCTGATTCCTTTATCGAGCACATACATTAAAAGCTATAATTTTTTATTTTAATTTTCTTTTATAAATTTCTAGCATGTACTTCGACAACTACCATCTTCTCCAGTCCCTGCATCTTGCTGCAAGGCGCTTTTAGAAGCTCGTAGTAAGTATACTTTCGTTTTTGCATCTTAATATGATATAATTTATAATAATTACCACGTCACCCAGTATTTTTTTGACATGATCTTTCTGCTGTTACTATGCTTAAATAGCAACCATCTAAGAGGATGTGAGAATAACCATCAAATTAGCACTGTCTTACATTAGCACAATCTTTCTACTGTTTTTCTGTTTAAGGAGTCCAATTCTAGTTATTCTCCAGATTTTTAGAAACTTATAAAAGAATATTTTATCACTAATCGGCATGAATCAAAACTCAGAAGCTAGAGAATTGAAGGTCCCGAATCATTTATAGTGGTTAAAAAATTAATAGGATATAAGGATAGCATATATTAAATGTTGCACAGATATGTAAGAGATAGATATACTGCCACATGCTTGATATGCTGCGCATAGCATTGATGCATGCAGTCATTACTGTCACTGGATGACAGGGAGTTTATCAAATCCCTCTAACTGAATCTAACTGATTATGGTGTGTTGGTTGTATCTTGGATCAGATGTCAAGTTTTCAGATCAATAAAATATAATATTCTCTCAACCTCTTGAATCTTCTTTACTACACTGTTTTTGCGTTTTCTCGGTTTGTTTCAAGTAAGGTTCTTTCAATTTAGTCTGATACCCTAACAGAAGGACCATACGGGAAGGATTTTTTTCTGTTTTTTTTAGAGGACTCATTTATCAGATTTTAAAAATGAGGGACCACCACCATGATGTGGTGAGGAGGATACCTGTGGTTTATCTAAAAAAAAAAAAAAGAGGGACCAAATTTGAAAAGAAGAATATGGTGCTGTATTGGCACAGGCCAAAGAACTAAAACTACTTGTAGGTAGGTTTATTTAAAATTTCATTCATGTAAAAAATTGGTCACATGTGAATTAAGATATCATGTAATAAGAGTTTAACTTGTTGCATTAGATTTTGTTAATAGAATATGACTATAGACGGTATATGTGATTCGGAGATAAAAGATAAATATAAATGAAAAGTTCTTCAATACTTGAGGTTGAGGCTGGAGGTTCCTGTAGCGATCTCAGTAAGTATATCAGTCATACAAATAATAAAGAAGCGAGTAGAGTATCGTTTCCACGAGGATTAGAGGCTCCAAGCACTATTTTTACTATTTCGTTTAAGTTGGACAAATCAAAGTTGATTTGGAAGAATAATTTCTAATTAATGAAAAGTCAATTTAAAGAAAGCCATGAAATGTGAGAAAAGGATTCAAACAATTAAAAGATGGGTTGGAACTCAAGCATGGAAAATTTAGTTAGGGTTTACTTCACCTCTGATCCCCCTTAAGTGATTTAACTCAATTCAATAAATCTCTATCTCTATTGTTCCAAACAATTTCTAAGTGATAATTGGTTAAATCCCTAATGTCTTGGTTATTTAATCCTTTAACATAATTAGAATCCTAATTTCTTAGAAACCCATTTTAGATTAAGCCTTACGCGTGATGAATTGCACAAGTTTGCAAACCCTACAAATCTATGTTTAGAACATGCAAGAATTGGTGTTTACCCCTATCTAGATTAAGATCCCAATATCTCTATTTAGAACCCTAACCCTCTTTCTTTTTATATAGTTGATCAGATCATATAAGAATTTAAACAAGATATTCAAGATAAACACATAAATCAATATACGGTTTCATGTTGGATTCGTATTCCTAACTACAAAAGTTATTAGCTAGACATAGTTGGCTTAAACAAAACAAGAAATCTGAATTCTCCAGTCTCGTTCTTTTCCCAATTGTCGAAGTCTGTCCTCTGTTTCCAAAAAGCTTCTTTTTATATTGAAGGGAAAGTATCTTTTCAAATCTTCAATCAGATCCTCGTTGATTAGATTCAAAAATTCAAAACTTAATGCTGGCGGTAGTAGTGTGGGAAGATTGTGGACCTGGCACTCCAAGCGCCAAGTTGGCGATTGTGGCGCAATAAAGCAGGTGACCTTTGCACTTGTAGCGCCACTCTAGCGCAAACAGCATGGCAAAATAGTAGCTATCATGGAAATGGCGCTTGAGGCGCCAACTAAGTTGCTTCCTTCGGGTTATTTTCTTGCTTCCTTTTAAGCTCTTCAACTTGATTTTTTTCAATTGGTCAAAATCCCTATAAAACACAAGAATTTCATATGAGAATGCTACTGAGAGTAGAATAACACTTTAATCACAATTCTCATGTCTTTTAGTTATATTTAGATCAATTTCATGCTCAACTTGACTCTTAATACATAGCAAGTTGGAAGCTCATCAATTCCAAACTAACAGACTATATTTTGCCAATTGAGAAATTCTTTTGGTCTCTCTCATACATATGTATTTAATATGCAATAACTAAAGATTCTTTCCATGTTTCCTATTCTCTCTCTATTGTTTGCATATTCTTTTGAATTTATATGGATCTCTCCTGAAGTTTAATTTTCTTTCATCATCTGAAAATGTTACAACCATTAGGAACTGAACGTGGCAGTAGGGTTTCTGCAATGCGTGCAGCAATATGTGACACTTTTCCTGAACCAAACCGCCATTTGTTGCAAAGGTATTCCTTGTCCTTTTACCTTTCTTTTCTTTCAGGAGAACTGATTGATTGCTATCTTTTTTGTTTTTTTTTGTTTGGTAAACCATTTATTGCTATCTTTGTTATCTTAAATGCTGAACTTCATCGTTAACACTACTATTATTCCTTGTTGTGACAGCCCCACATTTCTTGCATTTTTAATTATTGTAAATTATTTTTGTTATTAGGGTAGACTATTAGTTACCATAGATTGAGTTTTGTTTTAGGAAAGAAATTGTTGGAAATGATCAACTGTGAGTGGGTAGTGGTGAAGTAAGTCTCACATCGTCTAGACATAGACCAAATGACAACCATATAAGTGCAAAAGACCCATAAATCTACAGCCTTAAGGTTTTGGGTTGAGATGTGGTGTCAGCCCACTTATTGTGGTTTATCGCTTGGCCCATTGGCGAATAAATCCTTCGCAAAGGGTTTTGGCCTCCCCATATCATTCTGAATAGTGGTATCAGAGCCAACGATTTGGCTGGGCTAGTGTGACCCTAATATTTGAAGAGAAAAAAGACTTTCGTAGAAGTTGCCCTTAGGGGGGAGGAGCATGATGTTGGGCCTCACACTTGAGGGGAGGATGTTGGAAATGATCAACTGTGAGTGGGTAGTGGTGAAGTAAGTCTCACATCGTCTAGACATAGACCAAGTGATAACCATATAAGTGCAAAAGACTCATAAATCTACAGCCTTAAGGTTTTGGGTTGAGATGTGGTGTCAGCCCACTTATTGTGGTTTATCGCTTGGTCTATGTCTAGACGATGTGAGACTTACTTCACCACTACCCACTCACAGTTGATCATCATTTCCAACATCCTCCCCTCAAGTGTGAGGTCCAACATCAGAAATTACTTACATACTCTAATGTTGTGTACAGTTTTTAATTAGTTAGAGATAATGTTATGTTTTTGCATCCAAATTGGTATTGGAGTTCCAGGCCTGGGAGACTGCTTCTGCAAATAATTAACTTTAGCCTATGTTCATCGCATCCTCCATAGCTGCCCCTTTCATCGCGGCTGATCTCTTCCTTTTTTTGTGCCTTGATTGTGCTCTGGCCTTCTTTTTAGTCTTCAGCCGGGCTTCTGCATATTAAACAATTTAACCCTAGCCTAAGTTCATTTTTTTTCATGATGTAAATTATTCATTTCGCTCCTGTACAGAATACTGTTGATGATGCAAAGTGTAGCTTCCTGCAAAGCTGAAAACAGAATGAGCTCATCAGCTGTAGCAGCATGCATGGCACCATTACTTCTTCGCCCCCTTCTAGCTGGGGATTGTGAGATTGAAAATGATTTTGATGTAGGTGGTGATGGTTCTCTTCAACTTCTACAAGCAGCTGCTGCAGCTAACCATGCTCAAGCAATTGTTATTACCTTATTAGAAGAATATGACAGCATATTTGGGGTAGGTTTAATTATATATTGATATTTTATTTTGCATGGCTTCCATTTTTTAATATGTCATCCATATTGCATGCATCTCTTACATCAGTAACAAGCTATGAATGCATCGTGTTTCTTTGTTGATTCATAGTTGTCCTTGTTCTACAATTATCTTTTTCTAAATAACTACTGGAACCTTTCACTTTTTTACTGGTCGAATTCTTTTTCATCTTAGAGGATATAGTGGGCTGCTTATGAAATACTTTGCATGTATTTTAATGGGTTGTTCTCAATATGAAATAGTGATAAGGTGCATCTTTTGATGAACATGCTATTCCTCATATCAGCTTAGAATATGAAGTGTGATTTTTCATTCCAAATCTCTCCTCCTTGAAAAGGGGTTAAAAAAAATGTAGATTTTTTTGAGTGTTTGGATTTTATAAGCGGCTTGGCTCTCTGCCTCTATCTGATTAAAATGCATGCTTCTTCTAGTTATATTATTTTCAAATTTTCTTTGCCATGGTCTTCACAGATTTCTAATTATTAGTATTCTAGCAGGAAGGTTCTGTGTCCCCTGGCCCTGATATGTACTTTGATTCAGAAGATAGTGGATCTGAGAGTGAGGAGGCTACGGATGATGATTTGTCTTATGATGATTATTATGATGACGAGGAAGATGACTCAATACAGGAATCTGATGTAGATGCAGATGATGATGTTGTTAGTCAAACTGACAGCGAAACTGGAGACTCTACGGCCAATGACGAGAATGATGATAAGGTTTAAGTCTTATTTGTTTCATGAAAATTTGATGAAATTATAGCAACTAGGTTTGTCATTAAGCATATCCATTTCATAGGTAGGACTAAATTTAGTTTATGAAAATATTATAAATCAAGTTTACACACATATGGTACGGATGCAGCAAATGACAACTTGAACAGTAGTAAAAGAGATCTCTCTTCCTGGAAGAAGAAATGCGTAGTTGAACATGATGGAGAAATTTTGATGTTTTCCCAAATCTTAGACTCTTTTCAGTATACCCTTCCCATCTTCAACCAACCTTAGTTTTTATTTTAACGTTTGTATTGTCAGACAAGTTATTACCCTAGCCAAGCTCTGTAACTTCTGTAGTAACTCGAATCTTTAATTTTGACTAAATATATATTTTGATGTTGTTCACCTATTTAATCTACAGATCATACAGTTTTTCCAATACTCTGCATTTTCACCCTTTCTTTGTTTTAGATAAAAAAAAAAAAAAAAACTATTGGTTATTATTCATGTTTCATGCGGATCTGCCTGCCTATGGATGGTAATTTAATCAGAGTTTCTCCAAGTAGTAGATATGGCTGGATGGGAAATACCCTACTTATTATAATTTTGTACAATGTACAGGACCATGATCTTTCTAATTCGAGGTCAGAATTCTCGGTGGTGAGCGAAGATCACTCTGAAGTCGAGCAGATGTTGTCAACAACTTCACTTAAAGCCTCCCAGCCTCAACATGAAGATATCAAAAGCTGTGAAAATGTCACAAGCCCAAATAAGACTGCTTGGGAAAATGAGTCCAATAAGCCTGCTGATATCGTTGGAGGCTTTCCCACTGGCGAAACTACAATGCATAAATCAAATTGCCCTAGCCCTTCTTCGTGTTTGAACAAATCTATAACTATATCCAATGTCCCAGCACCTCGTCGCCGTATTGTATTTGGGCGAACCTCCGTGAGTAAATTTTTTCATTATTAATGATGTGATGTTTGTATCTCGCCATTTGTCTCTATCACTATCCTTAACTTGGTTAGAGCTTTTACATTCCATTTTCTTACTTTGCTTTCTGACTATTTTGCATTATGCATTTTGTAATATGTCCAGGCAAGGAAGAACCTTTCAATGGAGTCCATTGATTTTCTTGATGATGATGAGTAAGTAATTGATATCTAACAACAGTGTCAAATTCTTGGTCCAACTCTCTCAGTGGTATCTTCTTTAGTTCCTATTATATCTCATTTGTTGCCATTTGGGCTGTGTTTCTTGAAACTGTTATGCCAGGTGAATATGGACTTCTTTGTGTGTATGTGTGTGTGTTTGTGTGATTGATCAGAGATGATATATTTGAGAGATAAACTACAAGGCTTTGTAATGTGCTTTTTTAAATTATTTATGCCTGTCCGAGAAGAGTTTATGAGGAGCACAAATAATTATACATGGATAGAGAGTATGCATGAAATAAATATCAAAACCATTTAAAATAATAAGTTAGAAACAGGATAATGGTAATTAAAATATTCAGTGCCACTGTATGTCTTTTAGAGAAGTGCTTAATCTATTTTTGTACGACTAGGGAAATAGTATCATATGCAACTTTTAGAGTTTCGAAAATTCTAATATCAAAATTCACCTGTTTCCTTTTCTTTTTTGTGTCAAGAACCAAGGAAAATTGATCGGGAGAGAAGAATTGCCTACCTTTGGCTCCACTGTCTCTCCATCATCTGCAACCATACCATTTCCACACTTTGACATTCTTTTAACTCTATTCAATGTCATTCATTAGATTGGTGTTCCCTACTATTATTGATTTTTCTTTTTGGAAATTTATAGTCACTTAATTACGAATTCAGAATGTTTCTTAATGGTATTCTAAATGATGATCAGACCTTGCTGTGTATGTTTTGATTCGATGTGGAGCTTTCACTTAAATGTGAGCATGGCTCTTGTGATTTTCTCACTTTATCATTATCCACTAATTTATGTTTCTTACAATGCTTAGACCTGAAATTGAGAGGCTCGAGACTGTTAAGACAGAATTGCAAAACCAAATTGCAGAGGAGGTTAATACTTAATTTTATCATGTTAACCTTGTTTATATATGTGCCAAAATTTATTGTCCATTTTTACTTCCACTTGCAGGTGAAGGTAAAGTTACAATCTGATATGGAAACACGAAAGAAAGCCTTGCAAGAGCGTCGTCTGGTTCTTGAGCAAGATGTATGTTCATTATGAGATAACATGCCCCTCTTGCAGCATATGTGTGTGTGTGTATGCAATCACATTGATCTGTCAACCAAAATTTCTTTGCAGGTGGCTAGACTACAGGAACAGTTGCTGGATGAGAGGAGGTCTCGGGCAACTCTTGAAGCAGTACTGAAGTTTCATCCAGGAACCTTTTCTGATTTAGTTGGTATTGATGAAAAGGTTAGTCTATCTCACTCTTTGAGTTTATAATGCGTTTTGATAATGCAACAAATTCTTAATCTGCAAACTTTCCGCAGACCAAGGCAGATCTTGAGGAATTAGTGCTGATAGAAGTAGACCTTGCCAACTTAGAGCGGAAGGTTGGTGAGCTTGGGTCGCGGCTTAATGTACAACTCGAGCGGAACTATGGTTCTTTGTTGCATTTAACCCAACAGATGTCAAATCATGAAAGAAATTTGTATGTTTATCATTACTTCTGTGCTTGTTACTACATACTTTTTTGTTCTTATTTTTACAATATCAGATTCCTAACTGCTTCAATTTTCATGAAAAAAAATTATGTTCACAACGTCCTAGATTTTGTAGCGGGGCCTTTTGGCACTTCAAAATAGATTGTGTACAAAGAGTGGCTGTTGTTTGTTATTTGTTTGCACTTGACTATTTATTTCTATATGATGATTATATAAATAATGAAATTTTACCTTCCTCATGGGGAATCTATTTGACAGGGAGAATAAGCCTGATGCTGAAGTTGCAGCCACTTCAGAATCTGACAGGTCAATAAGTCAGGTAAATCTAATATATCGATTGAGAATTTGTTCTGTTCTCTCTGTCACAGTCACAAATATCATAACCAACTCAATGCTTGAAGATCATGTCAGATTTGGATGGATATCACCTGTAACATGTTTATACCCTTAAATCCATAAATTGTGTGTAATCTAATGCCCAAAATGAAGTAATTGTCCCCCTTCTTGGTAAAGGGTCCACTCGGTTAAAAGAAAAACAAGCAAATGTTCTGAACGATGTTGATAGTAATTTGGAATTTATCATCTGTTTAATCTGGTAATTGGCAATGCTACAGCTGGACACTCATTTTGGTGTAGCAGTAACTGATAATGAGAGAATGCCAGAGTCACCTTTACCAAACAAACATCCACCAAGTTCCAAGAAATCTGGTACAAGGGGTGAGGTAAGTTTCATAAACTTGGCTGTGAATCTAGATATAAATCGGAGTTTTCTTTTCAATTGTGTAATCAGCGCTACTAATTTTGTTGTAGGGTCAAGAATTGCCTATACTTAGTTGTTATTTCATGATAATACATGATTCTTGATTGCTTTTATCCATATCATTGCTATCCTTGGTACCAGTGTTTAAAAAACCCAACCTGGCCGTGGTCAGGGGTCACGGAGTCATGAGTTCAACCGGGGGGTCACGGGGTTGTGCTGACCCGGTTTTATATATTAAAAAAATATAAATATATATATCCTATATGAAAATATTAAAAAACAAATAAGCAATCATCAAAGATTCAAAATATACTTAACATAATTCACCAATTACAATCACAAGTCAATATTACACAACCTAATTAAAATATCAAGATAGCAAAGTACAAAACTCATTTTCTAATGATACCAAAGTATCAAGATACCAGAATTCTAGGTCGTTGGGAGAGAAGAAAATGCTTAGATTTAGGTTTGCAAGCATTTTTATTTTATTTTTTAAAATAAAATAACGTAATTTCATGGAATTTTCTTTAAAAAAAGAAACATGCAGTGACCCCCTTTGACCCCTCTGACTCGGGAGTCACTGAAAACCCGGAGGAGTTTTGGGGGTCGGAGGGGTCGATGTGCATATAGGGTCCAACTTGTGACCCCAACCCTCAAAGGGAGGGGTCAGGGTTGACCCGGATCAACCGGGGGGCGGGGTGGGGTTTTAAAACATTGCTTGGTACACATCATCATTGGTTTAGTAATTAAGGTGGTGGATGAGTTTAAAGCAATTTTGGAAAAACCATTCGCAAGCCATGGAATCATGATTGAGGATGCAAATGTGGTTCAAAATTTGTGCTAACATCTTTGGCAATTTTGGAACAAAGTTTATTTTGCATCAACAAGATGGTTTTGATGTCCAACTGCAATAAGCAGTGAAGAAAAATTCAATTACATGTATATTGACAAAAATATTCTCATAATTTAATATCATATTATTAGTTTAATACCGTTATTAATAATTATAAAGTTAAAAGTGATTTTTATTTAAAATATCCAAAAAATAATATTTTTAACATAATTACTTACTAGCTAAAAAGTTTGCAAAATCTAATCCAAACAGATATGATCACAAACCAACTCTCTTCGATGCTTATCTGAGAAAGACAAATAAATGGTTTTATATCAGGTCCATTTTTACCTTGTTATGAAATTCAACTTATTTTACTAGATATCTCTTGGTACATGAATGGTTTATATTACATCTCTCACATGCCCCGTCAGATCAGGGCCCTTTACGTCATACACGAACCAACTCTCACAAAACTTGTTTGGTTCATGAATGGTTTTAGTATATCTCCAATAGGTAAAGGGCATACTCGGGCCCTTTAAGTCATACACGAACCAACTCTCCCAAAACTTGTTTGGTTCATGAATGGTTTTAGTATATCTCCAATAGATAAAGGGCATACTCGAACTTGTGACATTCCGATCACAGGAAGCAACCTTATCGTTGCGCCAAGGCTCGTCCTCTACATCTCTAGTAGATATATTACATTAAGAAGTCTTACATCAAATTTTGCATTAGAATCATTGTTATTTGTACACTGATATATTATACGCCAATTTGATTGGGGTAGATAGACTTATTTATTAAATGCTTTCACAGCAGGGAGCAAATTCCACTGCTTCTGCACTGACAAAACTGACATCCAGACTATTTTCGAAGGATCGCCGTAGTCAGATTTCAGATGAACCCCAAAATATGGATAAAGGCCAAGAGTTAAGTCAATCCTCACAGAACCTGGAAAAAGGAAAAGGATCAGGACTTCGCATATCACTTCCATTCCCCAATAATTCTCGAGGGTTTGAACTTCACCAACCACTTGCATCCCCCATTATTAAGTCTCGAGGATTTGAATGTTACCTACCACTTTTATCACCCAATTGGTCTCGAGTATCTGAAAACCACTCTCCAACATACCCAGAGAACAACAGAGGCTTGGTTAGTCCATCATATAGACTCAGAAAATCAGATAGTCAACCAGGTCATCACCCAAATAGACAGAATCAATATTCACAAGCATACTTAAAAAGAGGAATGTCAGAAGGGCATCGTCATCAGTCTTATAATGTGGATGAAGGTAGATTACTTTAAGGCCAATCTTTTGTTACACTGAATAAGTTCCAGATGATAGGGGGCCATTGCAATCATTCAGCATTGTTCTTGTCCAAATGCGGCATTGCCATGTCTTCAACAATATTTTGTGTGGTTTATGAAATGTGGTGAGAGAATAATCCTTCCCTGACACTGCTGGCACAGAGGCCTATATTCAAAGAAGCAGCATTTCATTTACCCCAATATGCAGGATGTACAAGGCAGAGTTCAGTCATCCCCATGACATAAGCCAAAAACTGTGTAACATAACATGCTGATTGTTGCTGGCTATTGTGACAAGCATGTTGGTTTTTGTTATTACATTATCGTATTGGTAACTGCATTAATATTAATATTGCAGACAGAGCAACCAAGTTCCTCTGGTCTGAAGTTGTAGCTGACAAATTTTAGGCTAAGCGAATGTCATGAAATTCAAAGCCCCAACTTATACGCATATGTTTCTTTCTTCTTTTTTTTTTTTTTTTTAGTGTTTAAAACAAGAGAGAATTGGAAAGGATAACATGTCATTTTCTTGAATCACTGGCTAATTGGTAATATATCGGTTGAACAAAAATAGGTAATGGTAGACATCTTCTATGACTTAAAAAGAAAGAAAAAAATCTTCTATGAAAAAAAAGAAAAAAACCAATTGTTTTGAAACCGGTGAAGACATTTGTTCACAGTTTACTGGTCCGGTTGTAGTTGAAATGTGACTGAAAAGTCATATTTAAATAGATTTAAAATTATAAGAAATCAAGTCAAGTAAAACTTTAAATTAGCATAAAAGGATTATATTATATATAAAAGGATTATATTATATATCCTGTCTGTGAGACTGAAAAAGAACAATAATAAAATCTTGAATAATAAAAATCTATATATAGGCTTTTATTTTGATAAATATTTTCAGTTAAATAAAACAACTGGTTCGAATGCGTTTTTCACAACTGATCTTGGACTGATTTGACCATGGACTGATTTGACCGATTTTATGATAATTTAATGGGTTTACCGATTTTATGATAATTTGATTTACGGCTTAGGGTTATTGGTTCACCAATTTTGCGGTCGAACTTGCCAATCCGATTGTTATAAGAATGGAGAAAAATCATTTAAAAGAATTTGTTGCATGAAGCTGTAAATTCTTTCTTTGAAAATGAAAAAGACTATTTATATAGAATTTAATGTCTATAATGTTATAATGTTATAGTAGGTGTATGAGAGACAACATTGATAAAATCTTACAAAATGGAAAAAAAAAAAGCCTTTGTGGGGCGGGCAAGCTCCTCAATATTAAAAACTCCATGACAGCAAGCTCCACAACATTTAATCAAAAATATAACCAAAAAAAAAGAGGCATCTCTTAAACAGGAAGGACTATAAATAGAGGAAAAAATCAAAAAGAAAAGGGTATAAATATAAGAAAAAATTTTATTTATAAAAAAGGGACCACCGGATGATGTTAAATTTTTTCTACAAAATGATCGTCTCGCCTCGTTACATTTTTCTCCACAAACTCCTATTTAGGAAGGAAATGGTGTGTTGGAAATGATTGTTTCACAACAACGATATTAAAACCGGTTCGACCCAGTAAACTTGATTTTTCAAAGTTCTGGCAAAATAATTCACTATAATAATGACACTTAGGATTTGAAATTGGTACATAAGGGAATGGAAATAAAATACTAACCTATCATTCAAATCATTTTGGTTGTCGTATTACTTCAATTTATATATTTTTTATGTATCTTGACATTAATTAAATTTAAACAGTTCAATCGGTCAGTATCCCAACTAAATTGATGAGCTATCCCGATTTGATATCATTGGTGGCACATCATAGTAAAATGATGAATAAAGGTGACGTTGTCAAAAAATAGGTATGCTATTTAAACAACAAAATTTACAACTAACTTTATTAGGGATGTAAATGGACCAGATGACTTGTCAAGGCCTACAACTTGGCATGCCTTTGATCCGACTTGACTTGATAAAATTTTAAAAATAGTAGAGGCTTGAGCTCATAAAAGGCTTTGTTTAAAAATCAAGCCACAAGCCAACTTTAACAGGCTTGGCCTCAAAGCCTACAGGCCTGGCTCATACTTCCTTCGCCAAATTTTGCTGCTCTTCTACTTCTTTCTCAACTTTTCATCCCTTCCAAACCATCTATCATCCATCTATGATGTACCGACACTTCAAAAACTCTGACGTGTCATTTCTGACACTCTAACACTTGCCGACACTCCAACACGCGTTGCAGAGACTCAAAAAAGAGTTCAAAGTTTGTGTTGCGTTGCGTTGCGTTTTTAGTGCCAACTATTAGATTCGTTGGATTACGATTACCATTTTATTGAGTTTAATATAAATAATTGGTATATCTTATGTTTATATGCAAAATTGATGAGCATTATGAGTTTAGCTTCATTTTTTGGTTAAATTATTGAATATTAAATATAATATATATTACATAAATTAAAAGTATTATTCAATATCAAAACGTGTCTTAATGTGTCGAAATCTGGCATGTATTAAAGTTAATGTGTCCGAGTGTAGTATGGTAACGTGTCCCGTGTCGTGTCCCGAGTTGCCTTATTTGATCAAGACATGCTAGTTACAATTCTAATCCTTTCGGTGGTGTGGGTCAAGGAAAAAAGTCAACAAAATCTGAATCTCTTAATAAAAGTTTGACGATGTTGTTGAACAATTTAATGCCTTTAACTTTTAGCTTTTTTTATCATGATTATCATTTTTGTTGAGTGAAGTTTTTTAATTCACGAGTGACTGAATATGTTTATTTATTTCTTAATGTAATTAAGCATTCTATTTCCATGCCATTTTTTGTTTTTGATTTCTTGCAACATAGTCAAATTGTTAATTTTTTGGGTTGTTACGTGCATAGAAAAGAAATATATTCCATCAAGTTAAACATACAAAAGAAACAAAATAATCACAATCTATATTTTACGGAGTTCAATATGTCATTTTTGAATGTTGAACAGCTTTAATTTCCTACACAAGGAAATTCATTTTTATCGATGAAATTGTTTAGGATGGAAATTCAAGTGGTCATGTTATTTGATTACAATCATTCATTTAAAAATTATATAATTTTCTCTCTCTTATCTCATCATCAATAAGTGGTTGTGATCGAATAACATGATCAGACCACTTTTTCGCATTAGAGGATCCACTCACTGAAAGTGTTTAGGATGGAAATTCAAGGAAGATCACTGCCGTAATTCTTTTTCTTCCTTACCTAGAATTGAGGATTTTGGAGAACTCAATCCTTCTTTCTCGATCTCTGCTTCTCTTGGTTCACGAACAGTCCCTGACATGCAAACATAACTTTTAACTATTCAACTTCTTCTTTCATGCATTGAGGCATTTCGAAAGGTTCAATGGGTAGGGTTTGACTTACCAGTTACCATTCCATTCCTCATTTTGGTAAATCATACTCTTGCACTTGTACTATGGTTATGACTTATGAAGCACACTCAATAATCATTGAAAATTGCCGTTTTAACTTTATTAATCTTTGCTATTGACTAGGGAGTATTGGATGTGATAATCTCATTTACATCCCTAACCTTTACTCTGGTCATCAACAAGTAAATAATATATTTTTTTGTGGTGATCTGAAATATTAATCAATTAACCACATTTATTAAAGAATTGCCATCAAGAATCTTTTTATGCCAGAAAAAATATGACCTAATTAAACTATTCTTAACCCTCGCCAATAAAAAAATATCATATTAAGAAAATCTCAATTTTCTCGCTTTTTGAAATCCTAACCCCACTCTTTACAAAAACCTTCAATTTTCATCAAATTTGCACAAAACTTTCAAATTCTGAACCACTCATTTTCAATCCTGAATTTGTCTTAAACCCCAAATTATTTGAGTACAAAATAAGAATTTTGGGGTTTCAGGTAGAAAAAAAAAAACTATAAAAAGAACTTTATTGTAGTAATGCAAAAGTCAGGAGATTGAATTCGACTTAAAACTTATTATTAGGCTACCAAATTAACGAATTAACTATAATAATGGGACCAAAAGTGCAATTGAGCTAATAAAGTTTTAATCTTAATTACTTCACCAATATATATATATATATATATATATATATAGAAGTCACAAGCGAATAATACTTAAAAGTAAAAAACAATAATGTATTCATTGTTAATAATTTGAAATAAACAAAATAAATCGATATGTATAAGGGAAGGATTAAACAAAGTAAATATTTTACAAATAAAAAGATGGAGCAAGAGCTATGTGAGAAAGCGATGAAAGTTGATATTTTATCTTCTTTATAAGATAAAAACTGTTGTTGTGGGGGATATCATATTTTCATTTTTTTTTATTACAAAGTATTAACTTCTATCATAAAGCATAATATTTTCTATTCTTCTACACTTTGTTTTAATCAAACCAATATTCTGCCATTGATGCAAATAAAGAATAAATCTTCTTTATGAAATTTATCTATACTAATATTACAAGCTGAACTGTTAAATATTCTCATATAGCTTCGACTCACTACATTTTCAAACTACACATATATTTTATTTTGTAAAAATTCAAGAGGGGACAGTTTTTAAAATCCGCTCATCATGATTTTGGTATTTTGACTGAATCAGCTTAAATGATTAATGTTGTAATTATACAATAGTCTCAAATTAGTCATATATGATATCTCTCTAATTTCGAGTCAAATGATTTTGGTATTTTGACTGAATCAGCTTAAATGATTAATGTTGTAATTATACAATAGTCTCAAATTAGTCATATATGATACCTCTGTAATTTCAAGTGCAAAGTGAGTTGTCAAGAAACAAAATGCCATGTAAAACTAACAACGGTAAATATTATGAATACAAATCGAGTAGGTGAAAGACACATGCTATCTGAAAAACTACTAATTTATATCATTAGCCTCCCATTAATAGTACATTATCTTTGACTAAAAAGCAAAGCAAAGCAAATGCCAACCTAAACCTACATGTCCACCGCTTTAATAGGAGGAATTTCTCATTTTGGTGTTTGCAAATGCAAATGCAAGATAGAAAAAAAGGTAACAATAATATTTGAAAAAGAGTGGTTCTAAGCAATTGGTGAATGGCACAACTCAATTCTCGTGGCACCAACCGTTTGTAAGCGTTTCCTGTCTCCCATAAAATCCCTACACACACTCACCCCACCAAATTCGTATCCCTCTTTAATTCAAACTCCAAAACCATTGATTGCACCACGAAGCCTCAAAACTCTCTCTCTCACCCCTCCTCCCTCATCTCCATGAATTTGTGATCGTTGTGAAGGTGTGAGTGCTGCGTTCGCCTAATGAAAATGTGTCTCTAACAACACATTAATTAATGAGAAATGAGCTCCTAGCATAGCACACCGAATAATCATCGACCTGGATTTAAATTCAATAAATGGAGATGCAGCGGTTGAGGGAATTGTTGTCACTGTGGTTAGCATCAAAAAGTAATCGAGTCTCTCTTGTGGGTGGAAATCACACTGCATCTAGATTTTGCACTCGCTAATAATATACCTCTCTTTTCTCTCTTCTCTCTGACCCTGTTACCTATCTATCTTAATTTTTCTTCTTCTTTGTGTTTCTTTCTTTTTGATCAATCCCTCCACCGTCATATAATAATAATACACTATGGCGGTGGACATAGCTGGTGCTGCTACATTTGGAACAAAAAGTTTTTATTACAATAAGAAAAACAAACACTTGTTGCCTCTTGCTTTCTACCCAAAAGCCTATTATCTCATCATTACGTTTCCTAATTCAATTTGGAAGATTTTTTACCGTTTGATGATTTTGGCATTCTTCATCTCTTCCTTCACATTGATAAGTTCATCAATATTGGTTGCAACAAACTCTAATGATTCGACAACCTCGAATATTCCCCAACAACAACAACAACAAACCATCCCTCATCATGGAGACATGGATAACCTATTAACACTTCTCTTCCGTGACCTAACAAACGAAGGCCTCATGAGTAAAACGCAGCGCAACAAGGCTGTTTTCCTGAGCAATAATGTAAACGACATGAACATTAACGGAGAAGGGTTTCAGGTTGTCACAGACTACAACATGGACCACATTTCCTTAAATGACTTGGAGAAACAGAGCACGATATTTGACCACACGGTTGACTTTGTCTTCACATCTAACTTCCACGCAGCTTCGGAATTCATTGAAAGGACACTTAAAAACGGCGGTGTCGTTACCGTGCTTCTAAACGACATCCCCTCAGCGTCGTTTTACAAACCGTCAAACTTCAAAATCTCATACATGAGGCGGTTCCGGTTCGATCTAATCGCAATGGCGATGAAGAAAACCGGCGAAACAAAACTCGGATCGCAAAGAAAGCTATGTGGTTACGCAACGGAAGCGAAGAAAGCTGCATTGAAGAACCTCGAAGACGTGCTCCTTGAACCACCACGTGCAGCTTCAGGGAAATCTAGGGTTTACTTGAAGCGAACGAAGTACCTACCAGATTTGATGGGCGATTCACTCGAGAGTTACCCTCGCCGTGTTTTCATCGACGTAGGGTTGCCGGAGAAAGACGGAGGAAGCGGAACGGATTGGTTTCCGAAGAATTACCCAACGAGGAACAAGAATTTCGAGATTTACAAGATAGAGACGGTGGTTGAGGGTTCCTCGGAGCCACAAACAGAGATGTCGGATTGGTTGAGGAAGAATGTGAAGGAAGAAGAGTATGTGGTTATGAAAGGTGAAGCTGAAGTTGTGGAAGAGATGATGAGGAGCAAAGCCATAACGTTGGTTGATGAGCTTTTCTTGGAATGCAAACCGCAAGGTTTGAAGAAAGGGAACACGAGAAAGCGAAGGGCTTATTGGGAATGTTTGGCTTTGTATGGAAAGTTAAGAGATGAAGGTGTTGCAGTTCATCAGTGGTGGGGTTAGTTAAATTAATTAGTTTGTTTTAATAGAAATTAACACAAAGAGGATGAGAGAGAGTAGTGTTAATGTTTATGAAGATGAAAATTAAGACTTGCGAAGAAGTTTCAGGCTTCGGAGAGAGTTATTAGAGAGATCGAGAGTGGAGGTGGCATTAATTATAGCTGGAGCCAACAAAAAAAAAAAAAGCCAAGGAGTTTTCTCTGTTGTTTTATTTTTTATTTTTTATTTTTCTTTTGTGGCTTGTGTTTTTCAACTGCTTATTTCTATGTATGTCCGTTTTGTGGACGTTTCTGAAAGTTGTTAAATTCGAAGTGATATTCATGAAAATGATCATGACGGTCATGATGCTACAATTGAGGGATGTATTCAACGAGAAGGGTGACTTGTGCCCTAAAATGTATAAAACAAAGAAAATATTACTGCTTTCCTTTCTTTCATGGTTTTTGTCACAATTCAGATCATGCTATATATATATATATTGGGAAATATATATATTGGGAAATGATATATTTATCGCAAAAAAACAGTTTACTATTTACAACCCACTTAATCACCATTGATTTTTGTCAATCTAATGGTTATAATTTATTAGAAATTATTAGGTCAAATTTATTAATTAATTATTAATTTTCAATAAATCTAATAAATTAACCCAATATTTTCGGAAAAAAATTAGTTTACCAAAACTCTTTTAGTAACTTATCCAAGAAAAAAAATTCTAATCATATTCCCGAAAATTATTTTTTCCCAATAAAAAAAAGTTCTGGGTTTTTCAGGGCCTACATAAATCCATGACTGCATGCCATTTATCGCTTGCGTTAAAGCTAATTAAATTAGGAGTGTTTGGTAGTGAAGAAACACTAGGATTGATTTTCATGACGACATGGGAAAGGCTAACCATGATATGATTGAGTTCCTAAACAACACTATCACTGTAATTATGTTTAATTGTATTTGATATTGTGTTATATTTGAGACTCGGGATTCAGAACAAAAGCATAAATTATGAAATTTTAAAAAGAACTTTTTTGTGAAATAATTTTTTATTTTTCCATCAATTCAACAACTAATCAAATTCGAGTTTGATGAGAGTCGTATGGGGTTGATTCTCCCAAATCTATTTTATTCATTTTAAACGCTTGAATTCGAACATCTTTTCTTCCCATATTAAGGTGATGCTCAGTGCATCCTTAAAGTATTTCACATTGTTCTTTTCATATAAGAACATAAATTCTTGTTTGACTTGTTATCAAAAAAAAATAAAAAATTCTTGTTTGACTCAAGACTTCCAACACGAATATAAAAAAATACTAAATTCCTATGTCAATTTTTTCGTCGTGAATTCTTACTCCAAGTGCAGCTCTTGGCACACTATTAAATAACGTATTTTTTTTAACGTAAATTTCATCAATACATCTATTAGATTGAAAATTCTCTTAAGATAAATCAAGATAAAATTTCATATAATTATAAAATCAAGTACAACTTTATTTGAACTAAAAGCTTAAAAAATATATAAATATATGTCAACCAGGACAGGTTATATTTACAAACTTTTTTGTTTACAAACTACACTATGTTCTCCCGGGAGAACATAGTGTAATTCATAAAAAATTTCAAAAAAAAAAAATTGTAAACGGATCCGTCCCCATGTCAATTATATATATATATATATATATATATGAGACAATATGAATATGAAATGTGATCAAGACAATATGAAACAATTCAACCGTTGAATTAGTCATATTCACATTCCACAAGTAATTATTCAACCATATATATATCCCTTCCCATAAGAAGTTAATCAACAATAATATCATGGCACTCTAAATTTCTTTGTAATAAATCACATAAACATTAATTTAAGCATGACACCCTATTTATATCCTCAGAGACAGTGCAGGCTGCAGCCAGCACTAGTGGCCTTCCATATTTGAAAAATTCAACGTGACTACCGGCCAGTTTGTTTCAGATCACCACGAGAACTGGCTGAACAAGGAGCAATAGCAATGCAACATTTGTGTACAACAACATTGTACAGATTAAAAAAGAATATAGAGTTTCTGAAGTCAAATATCTCTTTGAACCACTTGCGACAACAAACAAAGTTGTAATAGGACAGCAGAAAAGCACTCAACTTCAAGAATTTCACACACAGCATCATTGTCCACAAAAAGAGAAAACACGTACTTGTACAAAGATCTGACCAGCATTGGCAAAACAAAAAGAGCTTCAAAGCTGAGCGACAGCACAGGTCTGGTAAAAGCATGCAAATCCCAATTATGAAAAAAGCTTTTGACCTAATTAATTGGGCAAGCAGGGATACAGCATCAGGAACTGAAATGTGGCAACACACCTAAGGAACCCAAAAGATGAAATCAAAATTGTTTCAGAACCCCACTACTTTGTAATTTGTAAGTGATGCAAGACTCTGTTGTAACAAAAGAGTTCCAAAGATATAAAAACAACTGTAAGAAATATCGAAAATAATGAGAAATAGTAAATATTAAAAACCTCGACTTTTTTTGTATTTATATATTTTAATTAAATGGACACATGGCTAAATGATGACTACTAGTTGCTAAGGATAATGCCATCCTAATAAAAACAAAGGTCACTAAAGGAATCTCAATATATAAAAAAGGACATATCAAATTGTGAGAATGAGACGATCAAATCCTAATCATTGGATTATGCATGTATGATCAATCAATAATGATCTATCAGTTGATTCTGATGATGTATGATCTATAGCAGTAGGGAGAAAAAAGGATGGACAAAGAGAAATAGGGAAACTAGGGTAAGTCTTCTGGTTAGCAACTAGGGAAATTGGAAGAAAACTTCTGTTAATAAGAAAAACTGATCTATTCTCTTATAGCCTTCAGAAACCTTTATATATTGGATAGAAACCCTAATTTAAATAAATCATTCTTTACAATAAATCTATTTTTAGTAAGTAACTTACATAAAAAGAATAGCGTGAAAAACAGAACCAAAATATATTACTTCCGCAACACTCGTCCAACTTCCAAGCCATATTTTGACTCCAACTTCCAAGCAAAATATATATTCCATGTCACCTTTTAATTCTAACAGCCAAATTCAACTATTAGCTGCAAGATAAGTATTGAAGATTTGAAATTCAATAGTTCAGAGGGTAGTTATCAAGTATATTAGGCTTAAGAAGTCAGAAAATTTATCCGCTAGACACCTCAATTCTTGTGCCAAAATTAACTGCAATACTCTTTTCTTAAATCCTAAAAACATTAAGGGGATGAACATAAAAATGCGGCCAGACCTCATCAAAGAGTCATGATGGCATAGTAGAAGTGTACCTATTCTCTCTTATTGACAATGTCCTTTTCCTTTATGATAATGACTGGGCACTGAGCATGGTGGGCGCAGTAGTTGCTAACACTTCCCAGGAACATCCTGTAAGGCAGAAAAAAAGAAAAGAAAAAAGAGAAGCATTATGGGAGGCGTGTCCACAGGTTTTCCCTCTCCAAAATTCAAATCTTTTAAAACAAGAACCAAATAAAATAAATAAAACAAAAGAGACCAGTATTGATGTAAAAGAAGTTGAGCATTTGCTGCATTTGCTCTAATGCCAAAAATGTTAATGGAAGCAGATCTATCTCTGCAGATAAATGAGTGAAGATTAAGAAAACAAATTGAAGGTTCAGCAGTTGGTTATGCACAATATTGAAGGCCTTTTTAACTCTATTGGCCTATTCGGCAAGGGTTTGTAAAATCGCGGCATCACTCTGCAGTAGTTGTAAAATGTTACTCTGGTAGATTTAGGTCTATTTTCCTCATGAAGTGTATGTCAATGACACAGTGATCTAAAGAAGTAGAGGTATGAACAATTTAAGCTCAATAGGAGAACCACCGTGAGTGGATCCCAAGCAGAAGTTTAGAATCAAGGGAAGAGTATAGGCCGCGGTGGCTGTATTTCGGCAGCAAGTAGAATGAGTATGCAAAAAATACCTCTTCAATGGAGAAAAAGGGTATTCATAGATGAAGAAGATTCTGTTACGATTCCATTTGCAAGGTATGGGACTTGAAGTCCTACATTGGTTGTATGGGCAACTAATGTGGGGTTTATAAGGCCTTGGACATTCCCATCATTTGAGCTAGCTTGTGGGGTGGTGCATCTCAAGGTCTTATCAAATGGTACCAGAGCCTTCCACTATGTCTCTCGGTTGCAATTGAGAGGCGCAGGTGGAGATGCCGGCATTGCAGTGTTCGCCCAGGGCTACTAAAAGACGCGTAAAGCTAGCCCATATGGGCGCCGGGGTTGCGGAGCGTGGTGGAATGTTACGATCCCATTTGCAAGATATGGGACTTGAAGTCCCACACTGGTTGTATGGGCAACTAATGTAGGGTTTATAAGGCTTTGGGCACTCCTATCTTTTGAGCTAGCTTTTGGAATGGTGCATCCCAAGGTCTTATCAAATGGTATCAGAGCCTTCCACTATGTCTCCCGGTTGCAATCGAGCGGCGCAGGTGGTAACGCTGGCAGTGCAGTGTTCGCCTGGGGCTAGTAAAAGACTAACGCAAATCCAGCCCGCATGGGTGCTGAGGCTACAGAGCATGGTGGAATGTTACGATCCCATTTGCAAGGTATGGGACTTGAAATCCCACATTTGTTGTATGGGCAACTAATGTGGAGTTTATAAGACATTGAGCACTCCTATCCTTTGAGCTAGCTTTTGGGGTGGTGCATCCTAAGATCTCATTAGATTCTCTAATAATGAGAGAGAGACATAATCATTTCTATCCTTATCGGCTCCACTAGGTGTGAGGAAAGCATCCTCACTTGCTGCATGAGGTATGTGAGATAACATTTGTCTTACTTTAGGGATGCAGGGATGTAACCCCTCTAATTAACCTTAGAAGTTGACCCAATGGACTGGGTTTGTGTGGCCGGTCAAGTTGTTATTTGCTATTATCATATTGCCAACAAATTGGAAAGTTTTATTGGGAAAGGATTAACTACATGTAAGTGTGAAAATTCCAAGTTCTTTCCCAGTATTACATTCTACAATGTCTTAGCACTTGTCAATATTCCCATATAGGGAAAAATCGTCAAGATTGTTTATCAAGTCATTTTGTGATATGTGCTATTCTACTCAGTCTAACTACCAAAAAGTATGCCACGTGCTATTGCAAATTTATGCGATACTTTCTGGCAATTATGAAGATTTGGCCCTAGTTAATTTCTACCTCTTAATAGGTCCAAATGCACGAGACCCCATCACAAGCACATCAGCATGCAAATCCTGTACGGCTTCACAAATCTTCTCCCTTGGATCTCCAACAACAACATGGGTCTTGACCTTCGACTGCTATAAATAGAGAAAAGTCAATCCTATAATTCCAAAATGGAAAAAACTCCTCTAAATAAGTTTATCTTTAAATTACACAAGATTATATTTGATGTAACCAAGTAAAATTCAAAGTTAAATACACCCTCATTTAAATTACACAAGTAAGATTATATTTGATGTAACCAAGTAAAATTCAAAGTGACAACAACTTGAAATGAAACACTTGCTCAAATAATTTGGTGCGTGTAAACACCGTTGACAAAGAAAAATGATTCACAAACATAAAGAAGAGATGATGAAAAATGTTGAGCACTAAATTTATTCCATAATTAACAATACTACACGCACAAATTAGAAATATTATCCTAGAAATTCAAAGAACACATAGCCGGAAAAATACATAAATTACTTCAGCCAATTCCTTTAATTTTAAATTTAATTGCTGTTTATAAATTTGCACGACAGAGAGCATTGTGAAATTTAAATTAAAAGGAAAAGAAAAGAAAACCTACAGTGAGATTGAATTGGGAGCAAATTCCCAAAGCGTGATCAAGTATGACGTCAGTGATGCGCTTCTGGTGAGCTTCGATGGCTGCAGCGAACGCGGGAACTTCAAGGTCAGTGGGACCACCGAAAGGGATGGCACCGGGATTGAGGCCGGTGGCGATGGAAGGCGGTGATTGGACGTGGAAGATGACGAAACAACCAGCATCGGTGGAATCGGGTGCAGGTGATCTGAGCTTAAGGTTCTCCAGCGCCCACCGCAGAGCGTTCATGCTCTCCTCGCTGCCATCCACCGCCACCACCACGCAACCAAGGTTTCCACTTTCCGACATCACTAATCGATTCTCTTCGCTTCTCACTTCGGAGATTGACCAGAGGATTCTCTTCGTCTCTCTCTCTCTCCCCTCTGCTTTTCTTTGACCATGCTTCTTTTGCTTGGACTTTTTTAATCGCAGTTGAATTTTTTATTTTATTTTTTATTTTGGGGTACAACTATACTATTATTTTATTCACGTCATTAATGTTATGTGACGGATTACGTGGTTTCATGGGGACTTATGTCATCATTAAAAAAAAATTAATACAAGTTGAGTGACTCAAGTTTATGTTAAAAGTTTTACGAACCTCGTATACATGATACATCGCATCTAAATCAACATTAACTTGTTTTACAAAAAAAATAAAAAAAATCAACATTAACTCGGTGTAAACAGGTTTACCATCTAACTGTCAACTGCCCCAACTACCCTTCCATATCACTACTCCCCATACGCTCAACTTCTTATTTTTTGTTTCTAATATGATTTTTTTTATTTAAAATTTTGTTATTTGTTGTTGCGTCATCCTATTGATGTTTTTTCATCGAATAAATCAAATTCGGCTAAAGAGTTCAAGTAAATTCAAACTTATTTATTTTAGGAAATATTATTTTTTTTATTGCAAGAAATAAAATTATATCATACAAACATCAAAAAAATGGATTCATTAAGAAAAAAGAATAAAAACTGAATCCCATCCACTTTTTGATATATACACGAGACAATTGTCTTGTTAGAAGCTATATTTTATGAGTGATGATATTCTAACAACCAAAAATTCTTACTACTAACTTATTATTCATCACATCACCGTTGGATCAAAGAGAAAATGTTAAAAAGTTTTTGAATAGAGAAAAAATGTTAATTTAATGATGATTAGATAGGTAATGGAAAATCTTGGTAGTGAGAATATCCATCCTCATATTTTATTTACTTTTTTATTTTATTATTCTTTCTTAAGTTTTCTTCTTTTGTTATTTTAAGTTCACACAATTTGTTTGGAGCTCTTATAATCAATTAACTTTTTATATCATAACTCAAATATCTTAAAAAATTGGGTAATATGAGAATTTTTTTTTCGAACGGATGCATTTTCTTTGTGGGATCCACTATTAAAAAAAAAAAAAAGGAAAGCACGTTTTTCGATCCGTTTGTTGGAGAAAAATTTTCTATTGTCAAAGGAGCTAGAAAATTATATGGGCTAAGATCTGAGACTTGGGGCCAACCTAACAATGGGTAAACCCACAATTAAAGTTATCGACTTTTTTATTTTTTTAACACAAATTTATCTTCTCTCCTAGAATCCCATGACTCTTGTGCGGTCGTGCTTGTCTGAATTCTCTCTTTTTTTTTTAAGTTAGAAAATAAGTATAAGTTAAGTTAAATAGGTTCTGGGAAAAATTTTTATAACGAAAAACTCTTTTTTTATATTGAAGAAAAAAGCTGAAAATTAAAAGATCCTAGGAGGAGTTTTTTTTAAGCTCTAATCTATTTTTCTTGAATTGTGTTTTTTTTTTTAAATAAAGAGTGATAAAGATAGAGAAAGATAATTTTTTTGAATTATGTGCTTTTAAATAATTCTTAAGTTAATACTTTTATGTAATTTTCAAACAGTTTATAGCTTCCTTTTTAAGTTCTAGCTTATAAATAGAGGTGGCAAAGTGGGCGGCCCGCCCCGCCATCAACCCGCCAAAAAATGAGCCAGCCCGCCCCGTTTTTTGAAGGTGGGCTGAAAAACTCAGCCTACCCCGCCCCGTATGGCGGGTTGGGCGGGTTGGCTCGCCAATCCGAGCCTATTTCATACTGACCCGTCTCAGCCCGCCTATGCCTGCCATCAATCCGCCAAAAAATGAACCCACCTCACTTTTGAGATGGGTTGAAAAATTCAACCCACCCCACCCCATTTGGCGGGTTGGCCCGCCGAGCCTAACCCATTTTGTCGGCTCTACTTATAAGGGGTGGCTTAGAAATAAGAGATACAAATAGGCTCAACTTTCTTGCAATGGAGATTATTGATATTTTATTTTTTTTTCCTTTCTTACAATTGGCTGGCTGGCTGGGTCGTTCTGTATCATATATAGGAAGGGAAAAAAACATATCAATAATCTCCATTGCAAGTTAAAAGTGAGATCAATGTACTTTTTCCTTGCTCGTGTTCATATACAGTGATGAAATGCATGTTTGAGAGATCTCAAGCATTCTAGTACCACTTAGCATGTCGGTAGTGGCTCTTAGTTTTGAAACTTTATGTTAAATGTTTCTAGAAGAAACGGCAATATATTTTCATGAGAATTCAACTCTTCTCCGTTAGTGATTCTTCGATTTGCGTATAAAGTTTTTCTTTTTCTTTTTTTAATAAATATGATATTACCACTAATTGAATCACAACATGAGAATTGAATTCTCATACTATTCTCATGCAACGTGAGAAAATCAAATCCCATGCTTTAAATCACTGATTTACAGAATGAAATTAGCTTAACGAAATATATCGGAGTAGTTAACTTTGTAAATTCATTCCTTGCTTTGATTAAGCTCTAATTATTTTCCTACTTTGATCTTCTTTTATATGCCTTTTACCTTTCCAAAATAAATCCGAATGTAATTTTTATGCCTTAGCATGTGAGCATGTATCCGGATGCTTCCTGTTCCCATTTTACCTTAAAAGTGGATTTGCCTTGAAGTGTGAAACCATGTATCTGATGTCAATTGCTGTTTTGCGCTGGTGTTTAACAACCTCGAAATTAGAAAAGATGGACACTGAAGTTGGTTTATTACTGTCTTAGAATTTGCATGTTAAATTATCATCATATTTTCAAAAGTACTTAAAATAAACCCTTCACCATGATGCGTTTTGTGTAAGAAATTTCAAAATAGCATTATATAATTTTAGAATATCAAAAGATTTAGGTTTATTTGTTGAAGACATATTTTTTATTTTTTGGAGGTTTTCTTGTTTCTTATTTGCTCGTTTGCTCGTACGGCTGCAAGATTGGAAAGATTATGATGTTCCTGTACTACTCCATGATTGATGAGACGAGTTGTGGAGCGATAGTTTTCCAACACACTATGAATTAACACTAACCAGTTTACAGATATTAATCTAACGTTAGGCCTACACTAATCTTTCATATCATGGGCCTATAGGTTATTTACAGATATCCAAACTTAAATAAAAGGATCACTTCATTAAATGAGTTTTATACTAATCCTTATATAAATCATGACTTAACCTGTTTTTTATAAAAAATATGAAGTCCATAATGATTATAAAAAAAAAAATTCTAAAACATTTTTTTTTACCACTAGCATTTTCTAGATAAAAAATTATCTCATTGAAGTGGTTTTTCAAAGAAATATCAATCTAACGTGGTCAATATGGCACCTATTGCCAACGTAGCAATCCAGAGAGTGATAATCAGAGGAAAACGAAGTTATGGAAGGAATTTTGCTTTGCACACGACAACCTGTGATTTTGGCTCCTCTATGGGAGAGATTCTTCAAAGGAAATGAAGGGTTCTTCTATTCTATCTATCAATTTCAATCCTTCTTTCAACGAAGCAGTGCTTGAAAGTTGTGTGTTCGACGTGACAGTGCCTCTGCCACTGAGGGAGAGATGCTGAGAGCACAAGATTGTTGAATGTGTCAAAAAAAAGAAAGTGAATCATTACCGATAAGTCCAGCATACCAACTGTGTGGACTTATAGACTCGCATCAATTATGTGCAGGACTGAAACTTTCCTTAAGGAAATGACATGTATTTTTTATTTTATTTTTCTTCTCTCTCATGTCTTCTCAATCTCTCTTTCACTTTCTCTCCTCTACTCACCCAATCCAGTAGGACTTCTCTGAATTGCCACGTTGGCAATGAGTGCTAATTTTTTTGACACCCTTAATTAAAGATCTTACATAAAAAAAATCTATATAGCCGATATTATATGGACAATCATATATTAAAATTTTCATTTCACGTGAGACAATTTTTATAGGAAAATATTTTTCAAAAAAATCATTAAATTTAAATTTTGTAAAGTCGAATCAACAGGCTTATGTAAAAAAGAGTCTATATATACCCCTAAAAAATGCTTTGATTGCGTTTGGTTGATATTACTTTTAAAAAATATTTTAATGGGTTAATATTTTATTTTAAAAATGCTCCGTGGTTAAAAAGTCGTTCTATTTTGTATGATTTCAAATTATAAATTATAAAATTAAAATAGAGAAAATTTTCTCGTTAAAACAATCAATTCTAGAAATTTTTTTAAACTTGTAGCTGGTAACCGAAAGATATGTATTAAATTTCAATTGAATGGATAATTTTGATTCATCCCACATCTTTGCAATTATTGAACAACAAATTCTCTATTAGGCAATCACTATCTAACAAGTGTAAAATAAATACGCAATGGCACAAGATTTATGTTTTGATCTAAACTAGTTTAGGAGGTTGAATTCATTTAACATAGAAACTTCATCAAGCATTGTAGATACATTATATGTTTTTCGGCATTTTCAATGATAAAATCATATCAATTAATCAAATTCATTACGATATTAATCAAGAATCAAGATCAAAGCAAATTATTCAGAAGTAGAAAACAGTACCTATTTCTGCATTCTTAATGATACTTATTACTTTTGTTTCAAAATGACATGTCTAGTTTTTAATTTTTTTTATAATCAAAGGCTAGGTAAGAAATGGAGAGAGTAAAGATACATTTATTCAAATTAAAGTTATGGGTTTCACAAAAAAAAAAAAAAGTTATGGGAAAATGTAAAAAATCAATTAATGTACCGTAGGTTTATTCGTCAAGTGAATAAAATATATTGGTTTTTTTACTTCATAATCGTTAATTGTATGTCCGTGCAATTATTTATTCTCGTAAGGTCGCGTTAACAATTTCGCCCATGTAAATTTTGAACCGTGAGTTGAAAAAGCAGTAATGACATGAAATATTCTTATTTGCTTTTGAACGAAGAAGAATATCTTATTATATACTGTATATTGAATATGTATCACTTTTGTATGTTAATCGTACTTTTAATAATGTAGTTATGTTAAAATGATATGGTCCCTATATAACAAACAAAACCTCGTTACATGCCACGATAAAATTTTTGAAAAATATTTGGGGTTAGATGATATGCTTTTTCTCCTAGAGAGATTAGTCTCATTTTTTTCTTTCTTCTGGTGACATAATTTAATGTATTCGTTGTTCAGCAATGAGGAGCTAGCCTTTGAGGTTGTACTCGAAGGACAAAGTGGCGAAAATTGATATGGTCCCTATATAACATGGGAGTGGACAAAACCTCGTTAACATGCCATAGTATAAAAAAAAAATGACCAATATTTGGGGTTAACCATATGCAGGTGAGTAAATGGTGATAGAGAGAGAGAGAAAAAAGTCTCATTTTTTTCACAATCATCACCGTTGATTTAATTGTAATGTATTCGTTGTTCAGCACCCCAAAAGCTAACTCAAAAGGTGGGAGTGCCCAATGCCTTATAAACTACACATTAGTTGCACATACAACCAAGTGAGACTATATATCTTAACACGCCCCCTCACACGAGAGCTCTCTTGAGCTTGAAATTAACATGACCATAGTATCTCAAAAAAAAAAAATGACCATATCATGTGGGGCAATCATAACCATACACATGTGAGTAAATGGTGATAAGGGAGGAGAGAAAAAAGGAAGGAAATAGGAGTTATTCACAATCATCACCGTTGATTTAATTAAAAAAATGGTAAGGGATACAAATGGACCTCAATTTTACCCTTTTTAAAAAATTAATATAATTATTATATTTTAATGATTCTTATTTATGTAGTTTTCATATTTTAATGCTAAGGGTAGATAAGTAATTTTTAATATTTTCCCCTTAAACCCCCAAATTGGGGGAACTTTAATTTTAAGAAGAAGGAGGATTTTGGAGGGTTTATCAAAATTCCCCAATTCCCTTCCCCCATTTTTTTAAACTCTCAAACAAGAGAAGGGCTTCCTAAGCCCCTTCCCTCCCATTCCTTCCCTTCCAAAAACCAACTCTCAAACAAAGCCTTAGGATACACCACCCCAAAAGCTAGCTCAAAGGGTGGGAGTGCCCAAGACCTTATAAACTCCACATTAGTTACACATACAACTAACGTGGGACTATACATCTCAACATTAATTATTAATGATTAAAATTCTCCCACATGATATGATCATGTCAAATTACAAATTATCATTTCTATCTTTTATATATATATATATATATATATATATATATATATATATATATATATATATATATATATAACTCCTTAACTGAAATTTCCTATGTTAGAATAACATTGCATCAATTAACTTTATTCCATCATCTTTTTGAAATTGTTGCTTTCGATTTATAAGCAATTATATATATATATTTTTCACAGTCACTTCAATAAACAAGTATATTCTAAGATATTAGTTAAACGTGCATATATTTTAAGATATTAGTCGTGATCGAGTTGTTGTTAGGGTCCGTTTGTCGTTGGTTTTCTCTTCCACGCGGTTTGGACCATAGGGTTTTCTTTTACGTCTATATTCCAACAAAGGAAACGTGTTTTATCTTAGACCAACTCTCTTGATTTTTCTTGCAATTGTTAGATGCATTACATTGAAATTGAATTTGAATAATTAACTGTGACACTTTATATCATTTTCAAACTTGCAAAACATTGACAAATTAAAGAACAAAATGAACAGTGTAAAAAACAAGTTAAAATAAGCGGAAATAAGTTGAGGAAGGTAGAGTAATTTTTGATTAAGCGTGATCTATAATAAATGCTTAAATGCATGAGATTATGTAAATTATGTATATTAAATAATGATCTCAATGCTTTAAAATGTCATGGTAAACTATGTTTAATAAGTAAGAAACTTCTAGAGAATAAGGTAAAAAGAAAAACACTTTTACAGTTTTACCATTCTATTTTTTTTTAATTAAACATAGTTTAACATACATAATTTACCTAATCTTATGCATGTTAAATATTTCTGCTCATTTTAACTTCTTCTTCTTTTACACTGTTCATTTTGTTCTTTAATAAGGACTGTAATTAGGTTTAGGATGAAATCTTAAACTGATTCCATCATGATGTATCTATAAGTTAAGAATATGTTTTTAATGAGGAAATAAAAAAGTCATGAACATGAGGGAATATTTGATAAAGCGAAGATAGAATAGAATTCACTGTTTCCCATGATGCCATGGAAACAAAATTCCTTTCCCTCGACCATCAATTTCTTAAATTCCGAAACCATCATATCTTGTTAATTATTTTATTTACTGTGTTTCCTTCCTTTCATTTTTTTATTTCTCTCTCCTCAAAATTAGACAAAATCCCAACACAGTAAAATTTGTTCATCCGAAGCAAACGAAACAATTTCCCATTAGAAAGAGCGTTTTCAATTTCAGCATCTTTTTCTTCTTCGTTCTAATTTCTAAGAATTCACACATCTTCTTCAATCTTCAGTTTGCGTCTGTGACCTACATGCATATCTCACTCTCACCTCCTAACTGGCCTTCCCTTGCTAATCTCACCTGCGTTTTCGTCACCTTCCAATCGCAAAGGGACCCTTACCGTGATCGCTTGCTCGGTCACCGTCACCGTTGGCGGTGTCAGCACTTGGAGTCTAGGGTTTCGTAGTTTTTTGCTGGATAAATGCGTGTCACCTTGGATTTAGGGTTTTCGAGCTTGGTTCTCGTCGCGGTGGTTTGTATCGTCGTGACGACGATCGGCTTCGTGGTTCGACGGAAATTGCGGCGTGCGGCGGCGAGGGCGGAGGAGGTTAAGAGGCTTCTGGTTCTGGCGGCGGAGGAGTCTGCTAGGGCCGAGAGCGAAGCTTTGTACCTGTACGACACCGTTTCCGTCGCTAAGAACAATCAATACGACACCGTTTCCGTCGCTAAGAACAATCAATGCGTCGTGTGCAACTGTCCTACCACTGCGCGGTGCGCACGGTGCAAAGCGGTTCATTACTGGTACGCTCTCGGCTTTGATTTCTTCTTCCGTTTGACGGTTCTGAGAATTTTCTTTGGGTTGCTATTTTGTTGTGCGAAACACGGTGATTTTTCTTTTTCTGTTGGGTGAACTGAACTCTTTTTAACTTTGGTGATTACTATGTGCTTCACATATTATTTTTTGTTGGGAATTTTAATTTTGATGCCTCAATTTGTAAATGGCATGGGGTTTGCAATTGATTTCTTGGTCTAGTTTCGTTTTATTCTGGAATGGGTTTCGTGTGGTCTCTAGACCCTATGCTAAATTTGCTTGTAAACCACGACGATAAACTATGCAAAATCTTTGTCTTTGGTTTGCATCCTCTTGGCTGGTTCCCTTCAGTCCATCCTTGAATATGATCAACTATCACGAGCTCAGTTGGTTGTTCCTTTTTACAAAATGATGGATATTGGCATAGTTATTAATCGTGCTGGTTGCCACGCCACACTATGGTTCACCATAGCTGCCGCAATTGGCCAATCACGGTGCCCCCACAAGGAAGGGGGTTCAAAAATTCCATTTTTGCCCTCGATCTGATGTCCCAACAGTCACACTAAAGGGGTTAAATGGACTTTCCGGCGGCTGACAGGACTATGCTGTTGCCCTATACCACTAACTGCTATAGCATTTTCTGGGGTTGGCTGCTGCTGCCGCATTTGATAACTATGGCTATTGGTAGTGGAAATAAAAATCATGTTGTAACTTTTGATATATGAATAAAACTGTTGTTGAAGACTTTTGTCTTTTTTGTTTCGTATAGAATCCTTTTGGAAGAAAAAGGCTTCTTTATAAATTTTCTTCTCAAGTTTGGAGAATGTTATACCATAGCTGGATTTTTGCATTCGTGCCCTCGTTTTTAAAAGACCATCCTTTAGTGCTTGGATTTTGTGTTATTGCACATAGTTGGATGATTGAACTGACAGTGACTGTTGTATTATGAGTTGTCAATTCTTTGCTCTTCCTCTGCATATTTTGTATCTTTATATTTTCAAGAAAATTAATGTCCATATCAGTTACCTTTGTTTTCATTTGTTTCAGTTCTGGCAAGTGCCAAATTGTTCATTGGCGTCAAGGTCACAAAGAAGAATGCCATCCTCCCAGCCACAGGAATGATGATTTGGCAAGTGATCTTGGCGAGAAGGTAGCAGAGCAAGACTACTGTGCAAGCCATGATGAGAAGTCTCAGATTGAAAGCACAGAATATACAACATCCTCAGAGAAACCCCCATTATCCAATATCAGCTTTTCTCCCAAGTTTTCATGTGCAAAGGATGATAACATAAGAGTTGAGTCTCTAGTAGAGGGAAATATTACAGACTCTAATTCTGAATTATCTTGTAACTCATTTTCTGGATTCTCGGCTTCCGCTAGTGCTAGTGAATCATCCGATGATTCCTCTGTCTGTGAGAGTATCATCTCAAATGAGCATGAGAGATCCGACGGACATATTTTTGCTGATGCCACCAATGACATTTATGATACCACTTCAAATGGTAATATCACGGGTGCAACCATTCCTTTGTCACCTAAGTTTGCTAGTTTGGCTGATCCAGTAGATGGTTTTTCTACAATGCATAAATTAAATAAAGTCAGAGCTGGTTTTGGTAAAGAAGAGAGTAAGCTCAGATCAAATGGTAGTTCAGGTTTGAGTATGCAGAAGGGGGCAACAATAGAGCCTTCTTCAATGTCTTCTGGATTCTGGAATAGAATTATTGATTCGAGGGGGATAAAAGATGACGCTGATAGGGACCCTGTTCCATACCACTCTGATGTTTCTCTTCCAAAGTCTATTGGGAACAATATACCATGTGCATGGTCAGCACCTTCCAAGAATGAAGGTGTTGATTATTCAGGTTGTGCAGATGCTTTGAGCATCCATAACTTGCATACAGTTGGTTCTAAGGTATCAAATCTTGTTGTGAACAACACTAGCAGCACCTTGAAGTCAGCTGAAAGTAGTTGTCAGCCACATGCATTTCCTGATACTAAGTTAGTTTCTAGAACCGAAGGGCATTTAGATTGCAGTACAAAATATGGGAATAATGGCATCCAATCCGGCATTTCTACTTCATCTCAGGTTGCTAGCTGTTCCCCAAATTCGAAGAATGGTCTGAAAACATCTGTTCTGAAAGTTGTTGATCAGTTTAGAGGATCAAATTTGTCTAAACACTTCCCACTAGCTGTTAGGAGTGATGTTGCTGGAAGATACAGTGACAAGGTTATTCTTGAACAAATCTTTTTATGTTCTTTTGTGTCTTAAGGAACTGTTATCTTACATTGTTTATTTATAGTTGCTGCAGGGTCTTTTTCCGTATGATTTGTTTGTCAAGCTTTATAACTGGAACAAAGTGGAACTGCGACCATTTGGTCTTGTAAATTGTGGAAACAGGTAATTTAAAATGAATTTTTTTTTTTTTATGAGAGATAGATGATTGGTGCATTATGTGTATGGGTTTACAATATGTTTATGATGCAATTTAACCATGACTCTGCATTATTTTTTTTGTCCTTGCCATAAGGATCATTTATTTCTTCCATATTATTAATTGATTGATGTGGATGGTTAGGTTGTTGAGTTGTCATATACAATCTTTATTACCCTTTCCATGTGTAGGATTTACCTTTTTATGTTCTTGACTTCACAACCATTTTGCAGCTGTTATGCTAACGCTGTACTCCAGTGCTTAGCATTTACTCCACCACTGTCTGCATATTTGCTTCAAGGGCTCCATTCTAAATCATGTATGTATGCAATCACATTTTCATCTTGAAATCAGATGCCAAATTTTTTGAATACTATGCATAAGTGTTCCCTGGGGTTAAATTCTCATGTCAAATCCAGGTACTAATAAAAAATGGTGTTTCACCTGTGAGTTTGAAAGTTTGATTTTGAAGTCAAAAGACACAAAATCTCCCCTCTCACCTATGGCCATTCTTTCTCAACTTAAGAATATTGGGAGTGAACTTAGGAATGGAAGAGAAGAAGATGCACATGAATTTCTAAGGTGTTGTTTATATCTTTGAATCTATGTAATTTGATATTTCTCAATTCTTGTTCTGTATTTCACCTTAAGCTAATGAGTCATGTAACATTTGACAGGCATGCTGTTGAGACAATGCAATCTGTTTGCTTTATGGAATCTGGGGTTAATGCATCAGACTCTTTAAAAGAGGAAACTAGTTTAATGGGTCTAACATTTGGAGGCTACCTTCGATCAAAGGTAGTCTTATGTTTTCTATTTGGAAAACTTATATGCAACTATCTGTTATGGTTTTTGCACCTTCCCCAGTTATAGGTGCAATACAGTGTTGGCCTGTTTTCAAAATAGACAATGCTATTATTCCTGTCATCTAGCATCTGCTGATGCAAGTAAGATAGAGAATGAACGTAAACTGATACTATGTTGGCAGATCAAATGCATGAAATGCGGAGGGAAATCTGAGTGCCAAGAAAGGATGATGGATCTGACTGTTGAGGTAGAAGGGGAGATTGCAACCCTGGAGGAGGCCCTTCGACGGTTTACAAGCACCGAGACTCTGGATGGAGAAAACAAATACCACTGTATCAGGTTGATTGATTTTGATGGAATCTCTGGAAAACTTTCAAAATAAACATATCATACTCTTGCTTTCAATATAACTCAAAGGTTAAAAGAATATTTTGGTGCCTACAGTTTTGAAATTGGGTGTGATATTTGTCTCTCTACTTTAGCTCTTTTTCCCAGTCCCAGATAAAAAGCAGGGTAGTAAAACTGATGTTTGGTCTGTTCCTTACCTGTTCAGGAAAGTTAGAGGGTATTAAAAATTGAAAAAAAATTACAGTTCAGGAGTGAGGTTATGATGGGGTAAGGGTGTTTTGTAACCACACTTATGGTGATGAAGGACTTGATTCTTAGCTGTTTGGAAACTGCAAACAGTATCTTCATAAGAAGAGTTGGGGGATTGAGGGGTTTCAAGGTTGATTTTAGTAAATGTGAAACTGGGTTTTTGGAAGAAAGAACTTCTGATAACTTTGTTCAGTAGATGTTCCGTCAGCATGACTTTAAATTGGATACTGCAGATTAGAAATTGAATTGAATAAGAGAAAAAATTTCATGGTTAGGATCCTGACACTGAGCAATCACATTAGAGGATTGATCACACTACATGTCTAACTATCCAAGAAGAGAGCAACCTCCCAAAATAATATTCAATATCTTATCATTGTTTTATCCCATTTTGAATGTAGTTTGCAGAATTAATCCTACTATCTATTTAGAATTACATGGATGCTAGTAAAATATTAATAAAACTACTAAAATGGTCATATTACTACAAAATAGGGGAAACTTATAAGTTCATAACAGTCGTAAGTTATTAGGTCTAATCAAGGTAAGGAAGGATTTTCATTACGTGACATGTGCCTAATTGAAAGAAAGAAAATACAAGAAAGGGAGAGATTGCAAACTGTATGGTTCACTTGATCTTGTATTTCTGACTTGATGCTCGTAGGTTATATAAGATCAGCTTGTTAAGCAAGCTTTAGATTAACTGAATGTAACTGAAACAGTTAAAGACTGTTCGGTACAGTTGTAACTAATTGCCACATAGGCTAACAGACTAACTGCAAGGTTGCAGTTTGGTTACTCTAGGAGAATGCTGCATCAGACCACATAGTTAATGCAGTACATGGAGTATTTACTCTAATAGTGCCAAACTCTTGCTAAGATGTGGAATGGCTTGTGGGATGGTCTACCTTTACTAAGGCTGAAAATCATACTTTTAAAATCAGAATAGTGTTTCATCATTTAAATTGGAAGTTGAAACTCATTGCCTTTGTGTTTTGATTAAATCGTTTCTTTTTGCTTGTATATTTGTTTAATGGTTGTTGTCTTTATTTCTTTAGTTTGGTAACGCTCTTGAAACTTTCACATAGTACTTGTGTTACAAATTTACACCCACTAGAAAAACTATTTGGCTTTTGTGCCATCGATTTGCTACACACCCTGTCAAATCAAATGGCGCATAGCTGTTTTTAATTGTCACTGCCATGTTGTGCCACTAGGTTTTCACCGAAGTTCAGTGTTCTATTGACCAAAAAGTAAATAAAAAACCATGCGTTCTTGTTTCTCCATATATGTATAATATTGCTATATCATCTTTGGCATATTATTTGGAGTACTAAATTTTCTGTCTTTCAAAGTTTTTGTACTTGAAGGACTTTCCTTATTATTACTCAACTATTTCCATGTCAAGCAGGTGTAAATCTTATGAGAAGGCCAAGAAGAAAATGACAGTTTCAGAGGCACCTAATGTTCTTACAATTGCATTAAAGAGATTTCAGGTATTTCTTTTAAATTCACGGGCAATATTTTGCCTCCTTTCTTGTATGGAGATTTAATGTTTGTTACATGTGTTGCAGTCTGGAAAATTTGGGAAGCTCAATAAACCTATTCGGTTTCCTGAAATACTTGACTTGGCACCTTTCATGAGTGGGACTAGTGATTTGCCTATATACAGGCTGTATGGGGTAGTTGTTCACTTGGATATAATGAATGCTTCTTTTTCGGGTCACTATGTGTGCTATGTGAAGAATTTCCATAGCATGTGGTTCAAGGTTGATGACAGTGTGGTACGTCTCTCAGTTTTACATTTATTTGCATATCTTGAGAGCTGATTTCTTTGGTTCTTGTAATTCTGCGGATTTATGTTTTTGCTTTCCTTAATTAATAGCTCGTGGTCCTTTCTATAGGCTTTTAAGCTAAAATGAAATTTTATATTTATAAGCAACATTTGACTAAAAATTTAAACACATTAGCTTTGCAGATTTGTTTGATTTTGTTTTTCTTCTTCTTTTTTGTATAAAAGATGACTTGAGAGTTGGTTATCTTCAATTCTATTATGTATTGTAGTCCAAACAAAACTCTTAACCATAGCACAACAGTACCTTGAATAACAGCATTATGCACGGAAGACAAATGATAAAGGCCAGGGCCACCTGCCTGGAGCAGAAGTCCATGAATGAAAGCTCCCTTAGCAAATTTTTTCTGCATAGCTCTTTCTTCAGAGCTAAAGCTGTCTAGTGCTATGTGTGAGCATGTCTTCAAATCAGCACTCTACCTTCAGCACAATAGAACCGTGAAATAATAGCATTATGCAAGGTGGACAAAAGATAGAGGCAGGGACAGAGGTGCGCAAATGAAAGCTCCCCTAGCCAATTTGCTCCCAAAATCCTTTTCTTCTGAGTTTAAACTCTCAATTTCTATGGGCGAATATGTCTTCAAGTCAGTGTTCTCTCTCTTTTTACCATTGATGAGACATCAATTACCACAAACTGTGAGTCTATGTGGATAACTCAGCACTCAGTTATGAGGTTGAACGTTTTCACGACCAGATAAACATTGACATTTATGCGATGTTCTAATCAACAATTAAACCAATCAAGTTAATGGAAGAGTTAATTATACCAATGAGGATTCAACCTCATGAGAGCTTGAGCTGTTCATGGAGTCATCCTTTATAAAACATAATGAAATCTGCAAAGCCCTTTGTGTGTTCATGGTAAATTCCATCATATGGATTAAACATACAAGACTTCTTTTAGGTGTTGGTCACTCACAAGATTTATTGAGTTCAATCACTTAACTGAATTGTGGATTTTTTTATATAAAGCAGTGGTTTTATCAATAAGGACAAAGGCTGTGTTTTATCTGTTGATATTTCTAATACAACTGTTTCCTAGAACTCATTTAAGATTTAACCATCTCTTCTACTTGTCTTACAGGTGACAGCTGTTGAATTGGAAAGAGTCTTGACAAAAGGAGCATACATGCTTTTTTATGCTAGGTAACCCCATTTGATTTTCTATTGTTTTCTTTTGGGTAATATCTTATTTGTCTATTCTGTGTCAAGGTTTCTTTTAAAATATATTGTCTCTCATCTTCTCTGACTATTTGAACCACCTTTTAGGTGCTCACCTAGGGCCCCAAGATCAATCAGGAACAGGATAGTATCATCAGATTCAAAACACAAAGTCAATGGAAAAGCTGTTATGAAATCAAGATATGTATCCGCTGCTAATGAATGCATGACGAGTTCGATTTCTCCAGATGGCTCACCCGCCTTAGAGAAGACTATCTATTCGAAATTTCACCACCTGAGGAGGATTTTGGAAGAAGACTCATCAAGTGATAATTCATCCCTTATCAGCAGCAATTCTGATGAAGGTTCTTGCAGTACTGATAGCACATGTGAATCAACTAGTACTGATGACTTTGCAGATTATATTTTTGGTGATTTGGGACGTGGCTTGGATGGCAAGCTGAGAAATTCTGATTCTGACACTTCCTCTGCATTGCAATCTTCTCTGTTGAACTCTAGACCTTTGTCCCCTTCTGATATGGATCCATATGATTCAGTTTTTCCACATGCAACTGGGTTGCGACCACCTGAAACAGACGGTCTTTTGTACAGGAGCAGACCGGTGGATGTTGAAAGGAGTAGGGGAGGTGTTTCTCATTTGCATCCTGACACTAAATATCACAGTAAGTTAGATACAAGTAGGAATAGTAATAGTTTTAGGGAGAATGACTCTTTACAGAGAGCAGCATCCAACCATTTTAATGACATAAACTCTGGTGTATCTTGTAGAAAGTCAAGGGAAAGAACGGATTGAAATTTTTTATGAGTACCGTATGAAGGATGGGAGCCCCTGAGCAGTAAATAATAACTAGGGATGCTCCACTTAATGTATTCCCGTAGGGTTCACCAAGAAAATTAGTCATCATCCGTTTAGCAATGATATAATTAGATGTAGATATGGATTGCTGTAATTTTTTTCTATTAAAAAAAAACCCAAGAATCTGTTTTTTTTTTTTTTTTTTAAATTCCAAACATTGAAATAAAGAGAAAAAATATATTACTCGTCTTTTGCTTTTTTTATTTTATTGGTTTAACTTTTAGGGAATAATATTGCCATTAATGTTCCTCCTACCTATGCCTAATTATCATAGACTCACGTAGAGAAAAATAGGAAAAACTATAGATAATTTCTGTGGCTTGAGGAAACGAGAAAATGACTTTTGTGGGTTTCATCATTGTGTAAGGGTAATGAAACGGTTGGTTCGTTGACTTTTCGGAGACAGAATTGGTCGAATGATATTTTCTTGCACAGATGATTATTTTCACACACTGCTTTTGTAATTTCACGTAAAGCAGTTTCTTAAATTAGTTTTTCTTTACGGATTTGAATAAGTTTCTCAACTTCTAATTTCACGTTGAGTATAGAAGAAAAATGAGTTCAAACTAAAAACAGGAAGGAACAAGCAGTGGCTAAGCTTGAAATTTAATTGGTCTATCATACCATGATAACTAACATAAATGGAAATCAAGTCCCACGCTTCACAGCACCAATGCCAGCGTCACTAGGCCGCGTTGCTCGATTGTGAGCATAAGACATGGTGGAAGACTCTGATACCAATTGATACAAATCTTGGAAGATTTTCACCCTAAAAGTTAGCCCATAAGATAGAAGAACCTAAAGTTCATATAAACCACACATTAGTCACCTATATAACCAATGTGGGACGCAAGTTTCATACGTTGCAATTAGATCGTAACATTCCACCATGCTCTGCAGCTCTGGCGCCAATGAGGGTTGGCTTTGCACTAGTCTTCTACTAACCCTGGGTAAACACTGCAATGCCAACGTCACCATCTGCGCCACTCGATTGCAATTGAGAGACATAGTGGGACACTCTGATACCAATTGCAAGGTATGAGACTTGAGTCTCTCATCGGTTATATGGGTGACTAATATGAAATTTATATGAACTTTTGGCTCTTATGCCTCATGGGCTAGCTTTTGAAGTGAGACTCTACAAAGATTCGTATCAGAAATGCACAATTACACACTCCTATACGTCAGATGTCACACTCACTCACATGCACCAGAATAACATCGTTTGGACTTTCGCCTCGGTAGCAGAAATATTGTTGGAGCGATGTTTAGGCACACAGAAAAATCAAAATACGGAGTAAATCTTTAGTGCTACTGTTGCACCAAGATTCGGTGCATCCCATCAATGAGAGCATTACACATCAGAGGAGAGAGAAAAAATTTGGCAAAGAAAAGAAAATTTTAACTGACATGTAATACTTTTATTGGTGGGATGGATGTACTGAATCTTTGTGCAACAGTAGCACCAAAGATTTATTCGAAGATACGGATAGCTCCAATTGTGATTCTTATCCTTCATTTTATTTTTTCTTCTTACATTTAGTAATTGATAAAACTTAAGTTTTGTCAAATAAACTCCAAGTGTGGCACACTACAACATTCCAGAGTGTTGAGAAGGTGATTTGTGAACTGAAACAACGACTTTTAAAGCTTCAGAACGATAATTCTGTTGTCTTCATTTTGGAAGAAATCCAAAACGTTAGAATTAGGATTAATGCTTTATGGCAGCAGGTAGAAAAGTATTGGGGGAAGCGCTCTCGTTTAAAGAAGATATGTGCAAAGTTGTTTGTGATTTCTTCAAAAGTGGAATCCCCCACATAAGATAAATGAGATCGACTAGTTTTAACACCAGAAGTCCCTCACCCTGAAAATCTTAATCAATACAGACCTTGCTTCAACTTCTTTCTATAAGTTCATCCCAAAGATCATTGTGCTTAGATTGAGAAAATATACGTGAACACTAATTTCCCAAAACCAAAGTGTCTTACTCGAATGAAGGCATATCCAGGAGACCAGGACAATATCCTGGTGGCTCATGAAGTCTTGCCTTCTCTAAAACATTGTCTTAGAGAATGAGCCGAAAACCTCTATTAAACTAGGCATATGAACTAGGCCTACAATAGACTCGAATGTATATATATATATATATATATATATATATATATATATATATATATATATATATATATATATATATATATATATATATATATATATATATATATATATCACAATTTAAATTAACAACTATTTATGGAATTATATATAAAAAGATATATTGATAATTAGAATTTGTATGAAAACATTTTTTTAGTAAACAATGTGTATAAAAACTTAAACTTAAATAATATAAAGTTTTTTTCCCCTTAAGAAATGTTTGGTTATTGCATTTCTTAAATAATGCAACTTTTCGTAAAATTGAACTGTTTTTACCCAATTACGTAATTAATTTTAAACTTCCTATCACGGTCCCTCGTGTCTCGAATCAACTTAATGGGAATCGGGTGTTTTATGGCTTGTTTTTAACATGGGAAAGTGTTACTATTACATGTAATCAGATTGGGGCATATTAAATATCAACAGTGCATGAATATTTTTAAATTTAAATAAATTAAAAGTACTAATTACAAAATACTCAAATTTATAAAAATATTTAATCAATTCAAGATATTTTAAATTTAAATTAAAAATAAAAATACTTTTTTATTTATATATTTATTATATATTATTATGTAGGTTCAAATCAACCAATGGAACTAGTGAGTTAGTAACTTATTGTCCCAGTATTCGGATTGAGTCGTTGACTGATCCAAGTTTAATAATATTGACTTATATTAAGAGCTGAATTAATTTTGGTTTAATCTAAATGAATTGGAGACAATTCTAAATATTTATACCCATGATGATTTTATGATAAAAGAGAGTGGGTGAATGAGACGTCTAAATTGTATTAGAATAATTAAACCAACAAAATATTTATGCCAATTGATTGGCTATGATTAGAATATGTACACCATAGTCACGGTTCTTGGTGAAAAAGGCTGAGCAAATGTCAAATTTTATCTAGAATCATAATAATTGTGTGATGTTGGTGAAAAATCAATATTGTGACAATTTTTTTGTTATTTTAATTTTCTAGACTATTCCTACACAAAAAGGACCCATTTTAGTGATTTTTTTAATATATTTTCATGTTTAAAAAATATCTAAAATTGTACTATTTAACATTTATTTCTGAAAAATAGGATATTGAAAAATTAATTTGACATATTACACATTCTATTGAATGTTGTATTTTCCTTGGAAGGATATATATTTTATATACTCTCATCCTGAATTAATGTGTCATACATTGATAAAATATAGATTTTACGGTTTGTCTACAATATTGTGAGTTATAATGCTATCTTGGACTATTTAGTGACTTCTAGGGCTGGCAAAATGGGCTGAGCCCGCCCCGCCCACCAAACAGGGCGGGCTAGGTTGAGTTTTTCAGCCCGCCAAGCCCGCCCCGCCAAGCCTTTTTTTTTTTTTTTAGGTTATCCAATTGTTATGTAACTTCGTGTCGTAGATTTCTCTGCATGTAAGTGGTTTTTTCAAATTGTTGTGGACTGCTCATATAACACTCTGTTACTTGTTTTGTTATTCTTTTTTACCTTGATATGATTTTAATTTTTATTATTATTTCTGGATTGAAAGATGCATATTTATATGTAGATTATTAAACACTGATCTTCTTGGTTTCATAAGCACATTAGGATTTTATGCAGATTTTTATATGCTTTTATGCAAAAAAAAATTATGTGTTTTTATGCAGAATTTAATTTTTTGTATATTATTTTTATATTTTTTATATTTTTTTATATTTTTTTATTTTAGGCGGGCTGGCCCGTAGCCCGCCAACCCACTCATAAAACGGGCCGGGTTGCTCAATTCAACCCATTTTGTCAAAACGGACCGGGGCTGGCCAGCCCATTTTAAGCGGGTCGGGGCGGGCTGGCCCGTATTGCCAGCCCTAGTGACTCCTATAGTCTATAGAGATACTTTTTGCTTTGTATTTTACGTTGGACTAAATCTAATTATTTAATTTCACTTGTGTTATTATATATAGGATAATTTTTTGGTGAAGTTATTTTACATTATTATAAGTTGCATTTTCAATCTTAGTAATTGATTTCACTAACATTTAATGGTTCACATGAGTACATGACTAGAAAATTAGAATCGCTTAACGATTAAAATCTGATATAAAAATTATCATTATAATACATGTATAAAACGATCCTATATATATATTTAGAAACTCTCAGATGTTACACAGTGGTATAATTTCCCGCAATTTGCCGACTTCTTTTGAGAAAACAGGTTTTTTTATTTATGAAAGAACCAATAAAGATCCTCTGCCCATATTGTTTGTTTCATAGGAAAGAACCGAAGCACGCAAAACAATAAAAGCAGAGCGGTGTGGTTGTTCTGTTCTGTTCTGAGTTTGAGGTCATCAATGGCAAAAGAAGCAAATGAACTCACTTCACTGATGCACCCACCTTCATCATACATCTTAATGCTAAACATCATGAGCAAAAGGAGAACATGATGGGTATGTCTCTTTTTGCTTGTTTATGGAACCCTTCTGGCTTCTTCATGGAATTTCCTCAAATCCATGCTTTCTTGGTACTATTTGCAAGCTCAGTCATCAACCTCTGGTTCCTGCAATATATATATATATATATATATATATATATATATATATATATATATGGGTGCTTTGGTGATTGGTTCCTGCGGTTCTGGTGACATGGATCACCATCGTATATATATATATATATATATATATGGGTGCTTTGGTGATTGGTTCCTGCGGTTCTGGTGACATGGATCACCGTCGTTGTGTTAATATCATTGGCTTTCTTTGGTTTATTTTCATATAATATTGTGAAACAGATATGTAATATAGTGACTATATATATAACTTTGTACTCAGTCTCGGGTGAGGATTATATTGATAAATTTTTTCTGATAAATTACAGTAAGTCTGACTAGTCATACACTTTCGATAAGTATGTCTACTCAAACATGATATAGTTTGTAAGAATTTATAAATATAACCATCCCATCTTAATATATCTAAAAGTATTCGAGTATAATTTATTTTATTCGATAACGATCAAAGAGAAACACATCGGTGAAATATTTTGATAGTGACAAATTGATAATATTTACTTTACGAGAGTTATTAATTTTATGTTACATAAGATAGGTATCTTACGTAGGAGAAACAAAATTGTGGGACCCACAATTAAAAAAAAGAAAAAATGGGCACAAAATTATATGGATGTGTAACATGAGATAGTAGTCTTATGTGACATAAGACTACTATTTCCCTTATTTTAATTAGGGATAAAAGGGTCAAACAATATCCACTATCTAAAACAGTAAAACATGGCATCATCAGCGAGAGCATAATAACAATATTTTCAAAAGAATAAGGGAAGAGATAATGTGGACCCAATTTGTCAACTTGCTCCAAAAAAGGACAGAAAACTTCTAGGCCAAGTCTATTCAAATTTGAAAGGGCAATTTGCATCCAATCCATAAAGACAGACAGGACTTGGAACTTTGTCCCTCTCTCTATTCTTTTCCTTTTTTGGGTGGCAACTTAGATGGCGTTTCCGTTTTTGCATCTTCTTTTCTCTGCTGCAAAATAATTGAATTATGAGAGAGAGAGAGTGGAAATAAGTGTCTCCAATTGTCTGGTCATTGATGTGATAACTTATTATTATTCATAATCCATGTTCATGTACACACTTAGCTATCTACTAATTTGCATGCGGTGGTTGGCCCTAATTATATGTAGATGCACTCTTTATCTAACGCGTGCACTACTTTTTTGTTATACAACTTCTTAAGCTAGCACTCGAGGTAGGGGGAAAAAATAAAAGCAAATCTTCAACCTTGACGGCGTGGGTATCAAGACCCATAACCTTACTACCTAGTAGCAACCAACAAGAGAATCATCAATGTCGTGTTCATATTATTTGTTTCATGTAATGAACTACACCACTCAAATTTCTATGCAGCGGCAGCTCATTTATTGAGTTAGGGTTAATAAAAATTGGGATTTGATTTTCTCGTTGCATAAGAATTTAATTATCATGTTGTGACTCAACTAGTGGTGAATCCCACATTTATTAAAAAAGAAAAAAGAAAAGAAAAATCTTACACGAAAATCGAAAGGTCGTAACATGATAATTGAATTCTCATATGAGAAAATGTTTTCCCATAAAAATTTATGTGAGACTTAACACTAAATTTTATTCTGAAACTTAATTTTAAAAAATAAGCTGGACCATCACAACATGATTCCGCCACTGTTTCCATGTAATCTATTTTACAATTATTGTTTTATGTAAAAGCTAGCTATATATATTTCTTGTTCATGTTTATAATTTGAAAGTTGAAATATATAATATAAATTGTCGTTTTAAGATTTTGAAGTCTTGAACTTTCACAACTTCCTGCAGCATGTATATCAAATTCATTAATTTGGTGTGGGATGATTCAAACCTATAAATCGCACCTAATAATTGTAATTAAGCTTAAACTAGTTGAATAAAAAAGATAAAATGGGTTGGTAAAGGATCTATAATGTGCAACATAAATGGACCAACCTGGAACTTTTGAAATTGTTTTTTGTGGACGTTGCGAATTACTTGCTGACACAGAAGCAAAAAAGTCAATATAAAATGAGACATCAATCATTAGGTTTTGCAGTGCGCAAAAGGAAAATGGGAATGGGATGATCTCTACCCAAAATAGGGTTGAAAAATTGAATTGGTAATATGCGGTGCAAATGTTTCTCTCATATAAAAAAAAAATGATATGATCATCCCGAAAGATTACGATCATAAAAAAAATAGGGGATCATCCAATCAAGTTATGTTACTATTATTCACTTACCGTTATCATAAAAATGGTTATATTTATTTTCATCTTTGTATGATCATAATTTTCCAAATTTAATACTTTATATTTATCTCCACTTTTGTATGGTTATGATTTTCCATATTTTTTTTCACTTTTTGTTATTACTATTAAATATAATCTATTTATGTATGGTATTACCTTTTTTTTATATTATCTATTGATCTACTTATGTATGGCCAGATAACTATGTGATGGGTTTTTTTTTTTTTTTTTTCAGAGAATCGGGGTCCAATATGTGTTGGCAACGATCAAGGAGGATCCCACCCATTATGGGGGGGTTTTGTTCAATTTCCCTTAGTCAAAGTTGCATAGCTTACCGGCTCCCTCCTTTTTTTATCTTGTAGCTATCCGTTTTCCTTTGTTCGTCTTCCTCATGCCACTCGCCCTACGGGTTTGACTTTTCTAGGTTTGTGGGTGTTGAAAAACATGATAATAAAGAAAATGGAGAGAAATGTGAATAGACAACTCTGAATTTGATTGAAATGATTAAATTAAGCAAGAGCAACAGATAGCCGAATCTATCTCTATAATAAAACTATACATACTTGTAACACCTTTATAAGATAGAAGATATGTATTTTGCATTTTCCGTTTAAAATGAACAATATATGGAATCTATCACAGTCAATTGGCATTGTGCTGTTATTTGGATAGTATTGTTAGTAAAAATCTTCTTAATTTAGATGTATAATTACCAAAAGGATATAGCTTTATCTCTTGGGATAGATAACAAAATAATGTTTAAAAACTGAATTTTTTTTTTTTTTTTTTTATAAACCACAATTTTTCTTCACCGGTGTCCATCCTGATCAATGTAGATCTAGGATTAAGATTTTAAACTTCTCCCAAAGATGATACTAGAGAATAGCAAACATATGCTCTCACCCTTACATGCTTTGTTAATGCATATAGTTAAAGAATTACTTCAACCCAAAACCTTAAGGTTATGGGTGAGGACCTTTCTAATACTTTATATTTTATTCTCTAACATATATAAATATATACTTAATTTTACTCACTGTAAAAGCAATAAAATATCAATTAAATATCATTTTTATGTGACATAATTTAATTTCATTTTCCTACACACACATCAAAGTGGTGGGGTCCACATTTTTTCCCTATTGTTTCATCATTTCACTTTCTCTCTCTTTATTATTGTGTGGGTAGGAAAATCAAGTTTGATCATGTAACATAATAATCATGACACCCTTATCTTAAATTTGATTTTGCCTTTAACATTGTCAAATTATCACCCTGTTGGCGGTAAAAATTTTAAATCAAATAACATTTGTCAAACCAAAAACAACATTAGTTGTTAAATGCATTATGCTATTTTCGTTAAGCTAAAGCCAAGCATGATAACAGTAAATATTTACATTTGAATTTGATAAAAAATATTAAAATTGATTGAATCAACTATTTAAAAAAAAAAACACATATATAATTAATAGAGGTCCTTTCTTTCTTTTGTCATAGATATCAATTGGTGTCGGAAATCTTGATGGGTTCGACTACTTCAATTTTGGATTTGAGCATTTTCACCTTCTTCAAGAAATACAACTCTCTGTCTCCAAAAAAATAAAATAAATAAATACGACTCTCAAGAATAATAATTAATAAATACATATTACATACTCAAATCAAATTTATAAAATATCAGTTTAACTAATAAAATCTTTGAAGTGATTTTGGGAATCTACAATCAGATTTTATTTTATCAGAGATTTTTATGAAAAACGTGAATATATATATATATATATATATATATATATATATATATATATATATATATATATTATATTTTATAACAAAACCTGAATATATTTAATTTACGTTGTATAAATTACGGATAGACATGCAAATTAAAAGAAAGAGAATTCCCAAACACTCAAACTGTAAACAAATTGGGGAACATATATCTATCCCGATCAAGTTTGATTAAATACAAATACAAATTCAAATTCAAATTCAAATCTAAATATTTTATAATTTACTATAGCGTGGTACATATGATTTATGCATTATATATTATAGCTGAATTATGTACTTTTATATATTTTATTTTTACGTTATTTGTTCTAATTTATACAATACATGTATATTTGATTTCTGTTTTGGAAAATAATTTTTGAGTTTTCATAACAAAACATTTAAAAAACTTGTTTGGTAAGACCTGTTTTGTAAAAAATGTTTTGAAAACTATAACTATTTTTTTGTTTTTAAAATCAAATTTAGAGAACATGTATGAGTTGTTTTTGTTTTCTGTTTTGGTTTTTTAAAAAGAAAAAAATATAGAAAACAACTATTTCCATAACTATTTTACAAAACAATCTTAAGAAAAAAAATCAGAACACAATCAAATAAACCGTATATTTTTTTACTGCCTTTCGAATATAATGCTGTCAGCTCATTTAATGAATTTGATATTTTATATAGTTATTAACATTACAAATTCATTAAATGATATAACACCTCATCGTTAAATATGAGTATACACTTTTTATTTATTGTGTATTAAAATTAATTATTATTAATTTTTTTTGTTATCAAAAAAAAATCATGAACTAAAATTTATAGAACATTTGTACATCTACAGCTTCAAAGTATACTGATAATTAATTAATGAACCAATACAAAAATATAAGCATTAAATATGTTAAGATGAAAAAGAATTTAGTATTTTTTAAAAATAATTTATTAAAGAATACTAAATATATCTTCTTTTTTCTTTACAGGTATTATGAAATAATGTTAGATGAATATTAAATATTTCTTAAACAACATGTTATGGTCCTAATGTGAACGCCCACATTTTATAAGGCTCAAAAAGGGCAACAACTAAGAGGAACTTAAAGAAAGATTTCCTTAATAACATTAATCCTACCCACATACTCTATAATTTTTTTTTTGGTGAGGAATTTAAGGAAAGATTTCCTTAATAATATTAATCCTACCCACATACTCTATAAATAAGAGGTAAACTCTACACATATGACACTTACTCTTTTGTTAGTTGTCACTGTGGACACACCCCACGCTTTGGCTATGCCGTTCTTCAATTGTGCATAGTGATCCACTAATCTCTCTAACGTATCTTCCTCATAAATACTTAAGAGAGGGCACTCTGGTACTAGAATAATTTACTAATCCTTTCATTAGACATCTCAATCCGCACAGATCGAACATTGGTGTCATTTGTGGGAAAGGTAAACTTCTACTCCCCCGACCAACATGGTGAACACGAAAAACACCAGCCACCAAAAGAATGGGGGAGATGAGAACATATACCTCATCCAGATACCTCATCCAGATGTGGAAGGAAACTAGGGCCGAGGCGAAGGACGGAGACAGAGCGAAGGGGGCAAGATCTTGATCATGGCAGGTATAAAGACGAGGGCAATGGCCAAGGTCGAGATGAGAACCGCAGCCGAAACAAAAAAAGTAACAAAGCTCGAAATGAAAATTCTGGCCACAATGACAATCGTGAATCGGTTTAAGACTGAGGTCAAGCTTAAGATAGTGGTCGAGGTGAAGGGGGAGCATTCTAAAGAAGGCATCGCAAAGGGATGTACAATAATAGCTCATTCATTGACAATATCATAAGCACACCCTACATAGAGGGATAGAACTCGACACTTTTGTCGAAGTATGATGGGAAGGATCATGAAGCCTACCTCAACGCGTTTAACACGGACATGTGTGTCAAGGGGATTGACGAGCCAATCATCTCCGGTAATTTTGCATCAACATAGACCGGGCGACCACCATGACCTAGTTCTCAAAGTTGCTGCCAAATTCGATTGGATCATTTGAAGAGTTTGCAGACAAACTCCTCCTTAATTTCGACACAAGCAAAAGGCATTTGATGCCAGAATTCACCTTAAGAGCTGTTAGATAGGAGGAAGATGAGCCCCTCCACAAGTACTTGGATCTCTAAGGAATTTTACTCTTAACCACTTCCAATTATCTTGTCCTCAAAATAAAATCCTATAATTAACCCTTCATAGGAAAATGGAGTCTAAGATGAATGAAACTAATCCCTACCAAAACTTACCATGAGGAAGTTTCATCTTTAACCCTAATACCCGATCTTTAAAGCACATTCCATTACCCAAGGGCTAAGTGTGGTATGCCACCCTTGGTTTTGAATCACCCTTATTATAAATCATATTCAGCAACCAATAATGATTAATTGGCACTTACGTTTATAAATCTCTATTTTAACTTTTTTTTATATATTGAAATTTGTTCCCATTTAAATCTTATCAATTTCATAAAACAAATATATGTTAGAATTTTTTATAATTATTACGGGTCTCAATCAATTGTAATTTTTCTTGTTTGATAAAAATGGGCTAAGTCATGATCCATATAGAAGCGCAATATAAAACTCATTTAATTAAGTGATCCTTTGATTTGAGCTTGGATATCTGTAAATTGATTAGTGTTGGTAACCGTGTAGACTTTACTCATAGGTTTTTATCAGATGTTTGGTAAACCAATGGGAAAGGATAGGGTTAATAAGTTTGGTTAGGTCTCCCCTATATTCACAGTGTGTTGAAAAGTCATCACTCCACAACTTACCCCATCGAAAGTTGTGAACATGGAGTAGTGTAAATTGCAGAGGAAGATCCTGGTCTTTTCAACTTTGCAGAAACCTCAAAGCAAATAAGAAGCAAGAAAGCCTTCAATAAATTAAAAATCGTATCTTCAACAAGTAAGTCTAAATCTTTTGGTGTTCTAATTTCATATATTCCCATTATGTGATTTCTTATGATATACACTTTAAATTAAATAAAATAAAAAAGGTAAGCGATTCAATTAGCAAACTAAGTTGTGCAAGAGATTAAAATATATTAAAAGTACTTTATAATCCAACTAAGGTATCCACCCTAGCTATCTCGAGAGCATGGGGGGACTCAGAAAAACATGTGTGGGCAGTGTTGAGAAAATCGGCCCGGCCCGGAAACCGTGGTTCAACCGATGGATCGGTTTTGGAAAAAATAATTCCAAAGTTGCAACCGTTGGATTTAAACTCAATTCTCATAAGTATGCCTAACAATAACTTACCACTTGGCTGAGTTTGTTTGTTAATTAATATGCACCATTTATAATATATATATATATATATATATATCATATTATTTAATATTATTTAAAAATTACATCTAGTAAGAATCGAACCCTTGTTATGAAGATATAAATTGTAGTATTTATCACTAAGTTACATTTGGTTCGTGGTTCACTTGCACCATTTAAAATATTTATTATATAATTGAGTATAAAATATAAATTTATATATATATCCGGTTCATGCGGTTGAACCAGTGACCCACTGATGCAGTACCCCGATCGGGTCGATCACTGGTCCGGGTTTAATAACATTGGTGTGGGGAACGAAAATAAAATTTTTATATTATTAACAAAGGTAAATACAATAAAATACGGACCTAATATAAAAGACTTTTAAAAAGAATTTTATTACAAGATTCAAAGTCATTTCACTTAACTCTTACTCTACGTTTTTTCATATTGTTAAACTTCTTTATAATTGAATATGTGCTAAAATTCAAAACAATTTCTTTTTTAATATATGTAGTCAAATAATCATCAAGAAATTGGTTAGTTTGAAGCAATGTTATTAAAACCGGCTCGGTCATTGACCCGGTCGAGGTACTGGGTCAATGGTTCAACCAGTCACTGGTTCAACCGCATGACCCGGTCATTATATACAACTTTATAATTTATATTAAAAAATTATAAACATACTCAAATATTTATAAATAAATGATTAAAATTTCAAATATTTTTAATATAAAAATAATAAATCATATATTATTATCCAATAAAGGATCAAACAAAAATATAATGATCGTGATACGAGACTTTAGGTTCAGAAAATGACATCTCTAACAATAAATCAAATCAACTTTTTTGCATAGTGCATAATTGAGATAATATTAGTATTGTAAATACATAACTTATGTAAGTCAATAAGAAAAAAAATATTCAAATATGTCTATTATAATTTTTTTTTTTAAATTGGAATTTTTTTTGTGACCGGGCCGGGTCATCGGGTTTTCATAAAAACCAGCCGGGTCGCACCGGTTATGATGCATGACTGGTTCGTTGCTGCAACCGGACCGGTTATATGACCGATTTACTGGTTCTTGGGTCGACCCGGCCGAGTCGGTCCGGGTTTAATAACACTGATTTGAAGTTGACATTTGGACAAACAGATTATGGAAAAAGAAAATAACTAGTAAACCCAAACCTTAACTTCAATAAATACACCCATTAAGCAACACCAAAATTAGAAGAGCAGCTATACATATCCATTGTGATCGGTTTGCAATTTGCAATTGGCAAATATATATATATATATATATATATATATATATATATATATATATGGTTTTATAATAATTATGTTGTAGGAAAAGTGATTATGTTATATTATAGAGATTTGTTTTGCGCGGCGGAGTTTTTTTTTGCTGAAAATGTTGTGTATGTAGAAAATTTTTTGTGGTTATGTTAAATGATAGATGATAAACTATATATATATATATATATATATATATATATATATATATATATATAACAAAATCATAAATAATAATTATTTCGATAGATAAAATTAGTTGTGCTATATAATGATTGATTTTGTGATTTGAACAAAAGAATATATATATAAGTATATCATTATATATTATATATATATATATATATTATGACACAACTTATATCCTTTCGCTCTCACAAAGAAGTGGCACACCTTTATTTTTTTGTCAACTCTCTCCTCCTTTATCTATCTCTTTCTCTCTCTTAAAATGACACAACTTTACATCATTTAAAATGACACATACTTTACCCTTATTATATAACACAAATTTATGTGACTTTTTTATATAAAATGAAAATGTATTACAATTTATTGGTTTGTAGGCAATTACAGTGAACAAAAGAATAAGAGAAAGATTTCAATCGTGATTGGAAGTGTAAACAGGCTTTGAGAAAGCTAGCCTTAATTTTTTACTCTCTCTCTCTATATATATATATATATATATATATATGGATTTTATATTTCTCATTTAACATAAGAATTCAAACTTTCTTACACACCCTTTGATTTCCGTGCTAACATGGGTCTTACATCTATTTTTTCTAACACATGAGTCCCACACGGGTGTTTATCTCTACAACATATATATATATATATATATATATGGAAATATAAATATATTATATATATGGGGAAAATGACATAACTTATATCTTTTCACTCTCCAAAGAGGTAGGACCCACACCTTTATTTTTTTTATCAACTCTCTCTCCTTCTTTATCTATCTCTTAAAATGACACAGCTTTACATCTTTTAAAATGACACACACTTTATCCTATATATACATGGGAAAAGTATTTCTACAACCACTTTAGATAAGCTTGTTTGCAGGTACCATTTTTAACTAAGTATGACTGGTTATACTTAGTTATAACAATAAAGCTTTTCTTTCTTTCTCTATCATCGCTGACGTGTCGGAGAGAGAAAATAAAATTTTAATATATGACCGGTCATACTTAGTTAAAAGAGATAGCTGTAGACAAAATTATCTAAAGTAACTGTAGAAATATTTTCCCTTATATATATATATATATATATATATATATATATATATATATATATGAAAAAAATGATTCAGTCACTGGACGGTCCAGTGCACTAAGTTCTACCGCGAGAACTTAGTGCACTAAATATTATATTGGTGTTTTCCCGAGAGAACATAGTTATAATATTTACTATAAATGTGTTCTCGCGGGAGAACTTAGTGAACTGGATATAATATATATGACAAAATGATTTCATCCAATCACCACTGGACACTCATTAAATCTTATATATATATATATATATATATATATATATATATATATATATATATATATATATATATATATATATATAATCCCCATATATATATATATATATATATATATATATATATATATATATATATATATATATATATATATAAAAAGGATCTTTAAATCAAGATAAATTACAAATCCGAGTCACTGAATCAAAATAAGATAAACTACTAGATGAGATGCTAAATCTTTTATTTTACACCATGAAATCAAATGATTTTGTCCCTATATATATTTAAAAAAATTCAAAATTTAGAAAGAGGCGGTGCCTATGATCGAGAGTACGAGAACATTTGGTTATCTTAAAAAGAAAACGAAAGCATAAGCAAACATAAAAAGAACAAGTGCGAGAGCTTTTATGCTTGAAACGTGAATGTGATTGAAATGTGGATGTTACACAGTAAAAATCAAACTCCTGATCTCATAATTACTTTAACTCTAATACCATAATTAACAATTATTTTACCTAAAATCTTAAGTTAATAAGTGATGAGTTTTATATAATATCCCTCAAACAAACTTCATGTTATCCAAAAGGATCCACTGAGGACACAGAATTATAGTTGTTTTCTCATCAAGAAGAATGAGGGCATTAAATTGGTAGACGGATCCACCGTACGGTCTCGGCATTAATGAAGACCGATGCATCATAATTTTCTTTTCGAAAGTCTAACACATAATATGTACAGAAGATTACAGGTGACACATACAGCATTGATATCAACTAACAACGATATCCCGTGACTATTCAAATTAAATTCCAAATCGTTAAAAAAAGCCAACCTTCCGCTTATAGAAAGTTCATACATGCATGTCAAATTAACAGGCGAGATGCATTCCCTAGGTAAATTCCATGAAACACAAGAAAACAAAATTCGATACATTCAATTACTATTAAGACCCCACTCGTGAAGCAATAAATTACAGAGATTGCGTACATGCATGTCGAAATTACTATTGACGTCATTTTAGGAATTTTCAGTACCATCTGCGTTAAGAATAAGATTCCAAATAAGTGATGCAATAAAAGATAATGCATAATAAGTGTCCAATTCCAACTTCCAAGTTACAAACTTACAACTTGGCTTTTACTTTTCAAGCTTCCCTTTGTCCTTAATTGACGTGGGAACAGAAAAGAGAGAGAGAACCAAGAAAGACAAAACAAAGTACAGAATAGATCAGATATAAAGAAACGAGTTGAAAAAAAAAAGCAAACGAGGGATTTTTCATAAGAGCTTTATTAAAGAACGTAGAGGATACGGCAACGCGCCAAGATGATGATGATGATGATGCTATTGAAAAGAAACTGGCACGCACAAACCCTAGCCACGTTCTCAACTGCCATACACTCTTTCCAAATCAAGAAAGCTATTTACAGTAGCAGCAGTCAGCAACTAGCCACTTAGTCAGTGTACGTTATCTTCATCCAACGAAGCTCCAATTAAGCAGGCCCATGGGATCTCTGATACACTGCAAAGCACCATAGTGTACAGATATATTACCATACCAGTCCCAATCTTAAAGCAAAAAACCATTATCTTACGTAGCACCAAGATTCAGTACATCTCACTAATAAAAACATTACATATTAACCAAAATTTTCTCTTTTTTGTCACATTTTCTCTTTCTCCTCTGATGTGTAATGCTCTTATTTATGGGATGCACTAAATCTACGTGCCACAGTAACACCAAAGATTTATTCCTACAGATACACTTTCCATTTTCCAATCAAACAAAAAACCTCTATGGAAATTGAAAACTCAAGGCTAAATGTACCTAGATATCCAAATGTGGCCCCATATTATGACTATGTAAAGAAAAAATAACACACAAGAAAAAGGTTGCTTCTGGACGTTCCAGGTATAGCATAAACAATGGACACAAGTTATTACATCAAATTTAAATTAACTAAATTGTTCTCTTTTAATTATGAATCATTTTAAATACAAAATAAAGTAACACCATCGTGCAGTTAAACCTGAATTAAGTTCTGGTTGGCTTCTTTCTGCCTCAAAAAATTAAAAATTAAATTAAAAATTTATTTTCTTAGGAGAAAATCCAAAATTTCATAAACAGGCACCACTCTTATATCTAAAACCAATGTTTCTATTTGGAACTAGAGCTAAATAAACTTACAGCAACGTAACAGAAGAAGAAAAAAAAAAAAGCTGCAAGAAATAAAGTTACAAAAGTGATTGGTATCAGAAAGGTGGTCTTGCAGTTGGAGCCCAAATCACATCCGAAGGAAGGTGACAGTTGAACATACACGACTCAGCATGGACATGACCACTCTCCGCACCACCGCCACCGGATACCAGTGGCGATTTCACATCGCCACCGCCGGAGACAGAGTTGTTTTGCACGTCCTCTTCCGATGGCAGCCTGTGATACGATGGGTTGTTGAACGAAGTGGATATCACGAAAACCGTCCCCGCGGCGAGCAAACGGCCTGCGACGATTCCTCCGAAGATCTGCCCCTGAGGTCCGGCGAGGGAGATGGAGAAGTTGTTGGGGACCGCCGGCGAGGCTCCCTGTTGGTTGTGGAGGAGGAAAGTGGCTGATAGGGAGAGGATGTCGAAGCGGCCGTGGAAGGTGACGACGGCGCCGGGAGTGGTGGAGGGTTGACGGAGGGTGACGTTAGCGACGGTTCCTGAACCGGTTAGGACGCAGAGGCCCGTGTTGTTGCGGCGGCTGAACCGGGCTATGGACTCAACGACGTCGCTTCCTCCAGGGACTTCGAGAATGTATGGGCTCATAGCGGGCTCGGGCTCGCGGGTTATAATTAGTGACGGTTTGGGCTTGTTTTTGGACCCGGGTGGGCGGCCCCTGGGCCGGCGCACGACCTCAATGGTGGCTTCGTCACCGCCGCCGCCAAGGTTCTGGGCGGTGGAGGGGGTGAGGCCACCGCTGCTGCGGCTGTCGTCATCCTCGGAGGTTTGGCAATCCCGGGAGAGTTGGAAAGGGTGCTGTTGTTGTTGTTGTTGGTGTTGGTGAAGCTTTGAGAACATGTTTTTGGAGGTTCAAGCTTTTTGGTTATTGATATGCGTGTTCTACTTTGGTTGTATGTGTGTGCAGAAAAGTACCCAATCCAGTGTTTATGATTGGCGTGAGATTTGGACTTTGGAGGGTTCTTGTCCTTGTGATAACATGCAGCGTAGGACCAGCGATGGAGACGAAACTTGTAGAAGAGAAGAGAATAGAAGAGAAGAAAAAAATAGAGGCACGCCAAATAGAAGAGAAAAAAAGGTGTTTGGATTTGTTTATTAATCAATGGTTGTTTGTTTTTATGGAGAGAGAGAGAGAGGTGGGTGAGCTTGGAAATCAAGTAAAGACTAATGGCGACGTTGGTTGGAGGAGAGTGGGGTCCTACACTGACAGATAAGACACATAAAGAGATAGAAGTTGAAAGAATATTGGAGAATAGAAATTGGTGTTTATTTGTGGTTATTTTTATCTCAATTTAAATTTTCTAGACATATAAAAAATAGGATTTTACTTCTCTACACATTATAGTGATAATTAAAATTTTTACATATATTTTTTAAAAAATGTCTTTTTAAAAAATGAAAGAGGAGTTTTACGTAACATAAGAGTATAATTTCCCTAAACAATAAATAGATCATATTTCTTTTGTTTTTCTATTATATATGGGTCTCACTTGTAATTTTATTTTTACAGCATAAAATAACTATTTTTTACGAAGGAAAGTTATAGTTACAACATTTTTTTTACAACCTTTTATAATCATACCTTGTTATCGTTGATTTCCGCTAATCAACGGTTATCATTTATTGTGAATTAATAATTAATTAATGAGTTTAATTTGCTAAAATGATAACCGTTAATTGACAGAAATCAACAGTGATAAGATATGGTTGTAAGAGGATGTAAAAAAAAGTTATAACTATAACTTTCCCCCTTTTTACGACATAAGAAAATTAACCGTTGATATTAGGACAATATATTTGTAATGAATTACGAATTTATTTATTTAGTTAGGGGAAGGTTATAGTTACAATTTTTTTTTTTTACAATCTCTTACAACCATATCTTATCACCGTTGATTTCCGTCAATCAATGATTATTATTTATTATGAATTAATAATTAATTAATGAGTTTAATTTGTTAAAATAATAACCGTTGATTGGCAGAAATCATCGGTGATAAGATATGGTCGCAAGAGGTTATAAAAAAAAATTATAACTATAACCTCCCTCATTTATTTATACTTTTATTTATTATTAAGATTTTAAATTCCATCTTTTAAAATATGAGTTAGTGTAAAGATGAGTGTTTGTAGGTACGCATTGTGTTAGCTGGCCCTGACCTGAGAGTTTGATGAATTGATAAGGACTGCTTTGATTCGTACAGTAGTAGTAGTACTGGTGTGTGGTGTTAGCCTTTTGGCTTTGGGTTATGGGAGATGCTCTTTTCTTGTGCGCAGACATACTTTCAATAAATTCAAAATCTTGCTTTGAAATGAAAACCTTCTCCTAGATTCCTCCATACGAAATTCTAAAAACTGCTTTAGCAAATTCAAACCCTTAATCATTTTGGTTAAATAGTTCTGATTTGGCGACTTTTGTTTTTCCTTTCTAAAAATTATTTATTGGGATTTATAAGAATAATGTTCACGAAAATGGTTATATCATGTCAGTTAGAATTTATTTTTAGTGCCAACTTTTTTTTTTTTCCTTTGTTTTTACTAGTGGGCTTACCAGATTGTATAAGCAGGAAAAAAAAAAAAAAACTCTCACATCGCATTGCACGAGAAAAATGCAACCCCATTTTTTTTAGTAAATATATGTTTAATAAATTTTAGTATAACTATAATGTTGTAGGATAAAATGCAACCCCATATTTATTTTAATAAATATATGTTTAATAAATTTTACTATAATTAAATAAATGTTTTCATAAAAATAAAATTGATAAATAATAATCTAAACTAAAAGTTTAAATTAGTAAGTGATAGATTTTTAATAATTTTATATTATACTATTTTAACATATCTCTTTATTTGGACTTCAAGTATAGATATTGTACAAATTCATTTTTTTTTCTTTCTATTTTGTGGTGATTTAATTTTATTAAAAAATGAGCATAATGGGAATCGAATTCTTAATTTTGTTTTTACCTTGACTCTAATAGCATCCAAGCAACCATCTCATCCAATAATATAATTTAATTCCACGAAAATCATTGATATTTTTCTGTCTGCCAATATTGATTTACATTGACTGAATTAATGGACAGTGTTATTCTTGATATAAGTGTGGTTCATAACAGGCCTCTGTGTTCACTCATGCATGAATGGAGGAAGTTGCCATAACATATTCTAAACTTCAGCTAATTAATAAATATCTTCACGAAAATTTTAAATATTTTGATAACTTTTTTATTTTTATTAGCATATATTATATTGTTTATATATTTTACCATCAAACAGTTTTAATTTTATTGTATAACTATTACATTATTGCATTACTCTTATATTTCCTTTAATGCCATGATAAAGTAAAAGAACATTTTATCTTATCTTTCATTTAAAATATTTATATATATTATTCACATGCTACATATATACTTTTAATATCAATCAGGGGCCTTTGAGACTTTGACCCGTTAACACCTCTAAATAGACCCATTACATATACAATATAAGTCATCTCTCTCAATTTTAATCGTTGATCTTACTTGCATTTAACGATTCCATGATCAATTGATTAATTAAATTCATTAAAGTAAAACAATAATTAAAACTGGGTATATGATTTTCCATTTTTTTCAACATAGATTCAGATAAGAAATTCAAATCACTTGAACATATATATGCACAAATGTATCTCATAAGATTTTTTAAGTCATCTCTCTCAATTTTAATCGTTGATCTTACTTGCATTTAACGATTCCATGATCAATTGATTAATTAAATTCATTAAAGTAAAACAATAATTAAAACTGGGTATATGATTTTCCATTTTTTTCCATAGTTAGATCGATTAAATCACTTGAACATATGCACAAATGTATCTCATAAGAATTTTGTGTGTGAATATTGTAACAACCAATTAATGTTACTATCAATCCATTTCATCGTTAGATCGACTATGTGGACTTCCCATATTTAATGTAAAAGCATTAAATATGAGAAATCATAACCATATAAAGGTGAAAATAAATATAAAATATTAAATATGGAGAATCATAACCATATAAAGATGGAAATAAATATAACCGTTGGATCAATATAATCGTTCTAACGGTAAAATTAATTGGTAGTAACATGATAATAACACTAGTTGGTTGTTACAATATCATTCCCCCATTTATTTTTTTTGTAAGCATATCTCTTAAGAATCTAATATAATTAGTTATGTTATTTAAACTCCAAATTTTGGCTTCCCAAGCGCTACTTAGATTGTGAAATTGCTAATATTAACATGTAACTCTTTTCAGGTATGTATAATGACATAGAATTTTAGGTTTAGTCGTGAAACAAATTAATTAATTTTTTAATATAAAACTTTTAGGTTTAATCAAAGCTTTCCTTATTTCAAAGATTAACACCAACATTAATAATATTTTTATTTTAAATTAAATGGAGTCAGCAGTCAATGAGGCAAAAAAAAATTATTTTAAAGATAAGACAAATTATTAATATTAACGATGAATTACAGTAGAACTATAAATTATTTATCATAAATTTTTTGTTTTAAATGCAAATCAGGCAATTCTCATGAGTAAAAAAAATTGACTGAATAAGTCAACCTATATATTACTAAATTGATTAACAAATATATGGAAAATTTGAAGGCGTAAGTAAGTAATATTAAACCTTAAATAATAATTCACAAGATGAAGATACTACTTATTAAATATTAAATCGAGAATTGGATCTTAATTAATAATTTTTTACTAATCTTTTTAAGATTTAGACTTTATTAGAGTCTTACTTTTTTTCATGAAAAGCTAAGTTGAAAATGTTACTGAAAAAAAAAAAAAGGTGGAAGGATAAGGAATTGCACTCCGAATTCATCAAAGCTGAATAGATTGATGCCTCTAAAATTTTGGGATTTTATAATTCTCATATTAAATGAGAGTTAAAATCTTATATTGTAGAGATAAAAATATATGGGACCCATATATTAGAAAAAATTATATATAGGATTCATATCAACATAAAAATCAAAGGGTATGTAAAAAAATTTGAATTCTCATATAGAATGAGAATTATAAAACCCAAAATTTTCACTGCTCTTTTGACATGTGTAAATAGAATAGGGTAAACGGAAACCACTAAAATATGCATCGTATGGCCCCAGACTTCTAATCAATTTGAAGATTCAACATCTCTCTTGTCATTCAACCCTACTTGTACGTGCTTATCTTATCTGTCATTTGAGATGAGTTGGTTCGACGAGAAAGCCTTATATTAGTTGGTAAATCTGAAATCTTTATATTAGTTCACATCCTACCCTAAAAAATATTGTTTTAACTTAATTCGATAATCTCACACAGTTATTAATAATTTACAAATATTTTGTTAAAGAATGATGTGAATTTTAATCATTCATTGATATCCAGGTGTATAAATTTTTCGTCAAGACAAATTTTTTGTTCGTAATTTTTTTAAAATAATTATGTCTGATTTAATTCATTTTAAATATTTATACTTTATTATTATTATTAAATTGGGTCACTCTTCACTTAAAAGACTTCTCATAATAGTTCTAAGCTTGACCCTTTTGATTAAGTATTTTTTATAAAGTTCATATTTCATAATGAGTTAAATTAGGTCATATCTAAAGAAAGAACATAATCTTTTAATTGAGTAAATTAAAAAAAGTGTGGGATAACGTGTAGGAAAGAAAGCCCATAAATAAAAGTCCAGGGAAACCGAAATTCAAAACTAGGTCATTTAACGATATAATCAATCAATGTTGTTAAAATCGAGATAATAAGTAAAATCAAAATGAGATTAAAAAATCGTAAAACGTAAAATCACAATGTAAAAAAATTATAAAAAATCATAAAAACGTAAAAGCGTTTGAAATATTAATAAAATCGTTTTAATGAAAAAAATCGTAAAAATATAAAATCGTAATGATAAATCGAGATTTTACTAACAATGGATATAATACCATGTAACTTAAAGATAAATTTTTATAATTGGAGTTAAATTCAATAAAATTTAATGAAGAAAAATTATAATTAAATTAAAACCATTACTGATGATAAATGTGTATAAAAAAATTATTAATGTACTCTTTTAAATATCTTTTTATGATTAGTTTACATTTCACACTTAATAATTGAACATAAAATTTTGAAACAAATATATAATTTGATAGTAATAAAAATAAATAGTAAAAAATGTTAAAAAAGTGTTTAAAAGTCCTCAAAATGCATATGTAAGAAAGATTTTAGTGACTGACGATTGATTTATGGATAATCATACTCTTATGCAGGATCAAAATTTTGTCTCCTACAAACTTAACTTGAAGTGGAAATTGTAAGGAGAGGGAAAAAAAAAAAAAGAACAACACAAATATCAATGTCCATAAAAGAGATAAGAAATTTATTCCGTGACATAAGACTAATATTGCCTTTTTATTTAATAGTGTAATGCGTAGGTGATATGGGTGTTAATAGGCTGACTTAGACCGAGTTTTGATTTAAAAAAATTGTTTATATTTAAATGTGCTAGTTTAGTCTAGTCTTTTACCTATTATAAATATAATTATCAACTAGCGGACTGACTTATTTATAAAAAATAAAAACTGATTTAGTTTGTAAAAAAAATTAAGACAATAAAAATTCATCCAAATAGAATATATGATCAACAACACTAATAATTTTATAAAGATTCATAAATTCAATATATATCCAAACAGTATAATATAAAATAAAATCATTCGAAAAATCTGTTCAATCAATAAAATAAGGTAAAATAGATTGAGGAGAAAGAATTATTAAGAGTAATATAAAAAAAATAAAAAAAGTTAGTATAGGCTTTTAAATTGAAACATGAGATTTTTTTTTTTGGGTATAACTCGGAGGTATCCTCATTCAACCTCCTCCAGTCATTTTACTCTCGGGGTACGGTCCTGTAGGCTAACCCTTCATTGGAACAGCGGATGCATTGAATTTTGCTATCGGAGGAAGGATGAAACTAATCCCCTAACCGAAAAGGAGACACTTTCATGAGATATTTTTATTAAATAAATTTTTATACGAATCCAAAATAATAAATATCGTAATTCGTTTATCAAAAAATATTCCAAAACTCAGCCGCCACAGTAGACACAGTAATGATTAATGAAAGAATAGACACCGGTCCCACTAAACTAAATCTTATCCATTTTCAGAGGGGAAAAAAATCATCAAAATTCAGCGATGCAGAGTGCAGACAATAGCTTGCTTGATTGGGCGGTTAAAAAGGGTATTTGATCCTTCATCAAACCTAAGTTGAAAATCGGTTTGGATATAAAATGGAAGTTGATGTCATATTAAGTTTTCAATAGATGTTTTGTATCCAACTTCGACAGGGTACAGATTCTATGAGATGAAATACCAAAAAAAAAAAAAAAAGTGTTCAAATTAGACATGCCAGCGAAAGATCGCTTTAATTACCGTGTCGGCCACTTTCCATATATAGTCAATTTAAACAATGTTATTAAATCCGATTTCATTATTAACTCCGTCAATCACTAGATCATTAATTTATTATCAATGAGTCATTTGTTTAATCGCATAATCCAAGAAGTATATATAAATTTATAATTTATATTAAAAAAATAAAAACATACTCAAATACTTGTAAAAAAAATAATACCAGAAAGAAAGAGAGAGAGAAAGAGAAAGGAAGAAGAGGAACAGAAAGAGAAAGAAAGAAACAAAAAAAAGAAGAAGAAGGTAATATTGGGAGTAAGTAACTCATCCTCTCCTTTATTTTTAAAGTTAATTTTAAGATATTTTAAAAAGCTATGTTGGTTCTGTTTTTAACTATATTATGTTTAAAGTTGATATTTTTAAGTTATTTCTTTAAAAGTTGTGAATATGCCGTTACTCTGCCAAAATTATTTTATGAATTCTTTCTACTTTCTTACTTTATTTTCTATATTTGGCTTTGTGAATTTGAAGAATTTACTTATATTAAACATCAGAATGATAAAGTTTATAGAAACTAAATAATTTCTTTGGTACCAAATGAATACTAATGGAATATGCAATCTTTTACTGAATGATTCTGATGTGATTGACCCACGAGGGGATCATAATGGTTATAGGGTAAGGGACGCTTTATCATGATTAGAGCGCCGCCATACAGAACCTTTCACATACAGAATCCATAGAATTTGGGCGCTCCAGAATTGAGGATTAGTCATTTCAGTTAAAGATTACACGTTCCTATATATGTTTGTATCTAGAACCCACAAAGTTTGGGTAGAACCCACAAAGGTTTGGGTATGACTAAATGAAGAACCCACAAAGGTCTGTGCTTATATCTATTGTTTATGATATTATTTTCTTATTATAAATCTTATTCCATGAGAATGATATTTTTCACTAAAGTGGCTGGATCAGTTATAGTTCGAAAATCCCAATATTACTGAGATTTATCTCACGTGTGTTTATTTTTATGTTAACCTTTCCAGAATAAACATACCTGTATGTGTAGCTTTGGAGTAGGATAAAACACTATGGTTGAAGACTTTGAAGACTATATGGAGCTTAGAGGAGCAAATTAATAGAAAGAAAAATGTTTCTTTTCACTTTAGAGTATGATGTATTTATGATGTAATCGTGAGCTTGACTTCTATATAATTAGATTTTAGAATATTTTGTCATATGTCTTATTTTATATCCGCTGCGTTAGAATTTCACTTAAGAATTAATGTGATATTCTCTATGCTAGTCAGTTGTAGAGGATGTTACAGTCTTACAGATAACACACTATCTCCGGCTCATCTTAAATGACAGCTATTAAGATTGGAATTTTGTTGACAAAATTAATTAAACTAAATTATAGAAAAAAACATGAAAGTGTCGATTCATTTTCAGATGTAAACTCTCGATTGTGCCACAATAACTGCCCTTTTACAGTGAGGGAGAAAGAGAAATAAATTATAGAAAATTTTGCTGGAAAAATAACTAATTAAACCAAATTATAGAAAAAAATATGGAAGTGTCCATTCGTTTTCAGATGTAAACTATTAACTTCTCTTCATACATTGTAATCGTATAATTATACTGACTTCTAATTATATTCAATGCAGAATATTATCACAATAGTTAATTATGCTGATAACTAATTCTATTCAATGCATAATATTAAAATACTAGCTAATTATGTTGACAACGAATTTTATTCCTATAATTACGTATACATTAAATGCAGAATATTTTATTTTTGAATAAATTCAAAGATATTCTCCGACCATAACCGAAGACTAATCCCCATCGAGCACCGTCGGATCCTTTCGGGGGTGGCTCTCCCAAATGCAGAATATTTCCAAACAAGTGTTTGTTCCTCTAATACTTCCTTCAAGTTGGAGCATATAGATTTAAAATGTCCAACTTGGATAACACATTATGGGCGGCTCATCTTAAATGATAGCTATTAAGATTGAAATTCTGTTGCGAAAAATTAATTAAATCAAATTATAGCAAAACCACGGAATTGTCCCTTCATTTTCAGACGTAAAGTTTAAACACTTGCAATTTATGTTGGTTGTTTGCTTTGCCATGACAATAACAAGAGTTAAGGTAATACTTTATGTCATATAGAAATTTATCTTCCAAGACCAATTATTACTCATGGCAATTGTATGTTGCTCTCTCTAGTGTCAAAAGTAAGAAAAAGATTTCACCAAAAAAAATAGTAAGAAAAAATTAAAGCTTCTTATACTTGACGATCATGGCACAGTTGCCAATACAATAACAAACATTGTGTAGTTCAAAATTTTTATTATTTATTTAGTTCTATTTTATACTTTTTACTTACCACCGTTCCATACGAAGGCACAAATTATACACTAGTTTTTAAAATAGTAGAAGTTCTTAAAAAAATTCAAGAGACAATATGAAACTCTAAATTTATGTTACCTTTTTTTTATTGGAAATTATAAGGAAAGCTAAGACAAATACAATAAAAGACCTATAATGGGCACATCCTTGGGAGACTAACTCCCCTCATATCGTTTCATAACAACTCCAAACATGAAGTCGAAGGAGTGTCGAGCATGGGTTGCAAGCCAATCAACGATAGAGTTGTCTTCCCTATAAATATGATTAAGCTGTATGTCCTAGTCTCTGTGAAACAAGTTACGAGTTTTGATAATCAAGGAGGAAAAAGGAGGATGGTTGTCCTCACACCCTTTCCTTATTAATTCCAATGCCACCTTTGAGTCACCTTCCACGTAGACTTCCCTAAAACCCTTATGCCAAGCTAGTTCCATACCTGTTAGGAAGCCGAAAGTTTTCATTGAAGTTACCAGTTAACCAGTTTCCTGTAGCATCCCTAATTACACCACCACACGCAGTCCTCTGCCCACTATCTATGCTAGAACCGTCTACGTTAAGTTTAAAATAACCTTCAGGGGGAACCTCTAATGAATAAAGTGCTCTTCCCTTCGTGGCTCGTGATGTCGGATCTTGATAAGAGTTTCATTAGACAACTATATGTTATCACAAGTGTAAGCAATACGTCTAATGAAACCATGCTTCGAGCTACAAGTTTGGTCAAAGATCACCTTATTTCGTTCCCTCCACAAACTCCAAGCTATCACCCAAAGTACAATGATCAAGATTTGTCTCTCTGAATCAAACCTTGCAATCCTAGATTCCTTTGAACCCATTGATGAAAATCCATGGAGAAGAATTCATTTCGATGCTCAGGAGGCACCCAATGCTCCCATAAATCTCTAGAATAAGGGCAATCTCTAATGGCATGTAAGCTATCTTCACGATGATAGAGACATCTCAGGCAAGCTGCATCTGATGTTATGTGAAGTTGCATTCTACGAGCATTGGTTAATAAATATCCTCCATAGAGAAGCCAAAAGAATTGTTATGTTGTAGGAAGAAGTGATTGTGTTATGTTATAAAGATTCGTTTTGCATGCTGGAGGTTATTTTTTTTTGCTGCGTGCCCCACAAAATGTTGTGTGTGTAGGAAATTTGTTGTGGTCAAATCCCCTTTCAAACTCTCTCGTGATGAGATTGTGTTACTCGATCCAAACGAGTAAGTTCACATAAAAAGCTCCATCTTGACTACCTGTCTAGATTACACGGTCCGAAGTAGAATCCCCCCATGAGGAAGCACATTATGAATCTTGTCCAACACTAGAGGAGGTAATAAGTGTTGGAATAAAGGCCAGTCTCAATGACCATAACTGGTTACAAATTGCGACAAATTCCAATGAAACATTATAGGGGTATAGGTTGGACTGCCAAAGAAGAAAGTTGAGAGCACCCTAAATCCACGAGTCTAGCCAAAAATATGTTTGATCCCCATCTCCTAAAATGGTGCGAGAGTTATCTAGAATATGAGGCCAACACTTTACAATAGCTTTACACAAACCATAATCTTTAACTGAAGCTGAGATGCTTGGAATGAGCCTCTCCTCCACCTTATACTTGCTATGTAGGACCCAAACCCATAATGCGTTACTATCAGTCCTGATTCGGTGTCCTAGTTTCATGATAAAACCCTTATTATTCTCTTTAAACAAACACGTAAGAAATCAGATGAGTGTTCTTGGTTGATCCCCAAATAAAATCCCTTGTTACACTCGACATCACATGCTACTTGGAATAATGCAAGTTTGCATAGGATATTGGAGAACTGCAGTGAGCATTGACCTAGCTAGCGTTGATCTTCCGGCCAAAGAAAGAGTATGCTAGTTCCAACCATTCAGACGAGCTCGCATTCAATTCAGAATGTAGCCAAATGTATTATTTGTAACTCGGCCATGACGAAGGGAAATTCCCAGGTATCTACCCAAATCATTAGTAGGAGAGTAACCCGGCTCAAATTCTGCACTAAATCAACTAACAAAATTTTGTTCACAACATAAAACGGAAAAAACACTAATTACTATACCCCTTATTTTTCAGCACCGTTGAGAAGTAATGCACAACACAAAAAGTATTATAATAAATTTTACGTTATCCTATCCAGTATTTACGTATATTAAATAATAGCTATCACAATACTTTTATTTATGTGCATTAATCATCAAATAGCTAATAATATAAAAAACTGTTCAATAGCTTGACCACTTATATTGTATTTTTTTGTTTATATTATCCCTCATCAGCCACAATTCTCTCGGTCTTAATACTAGACTAGATAATTAGATTTTTTATTTTTTTTTTGGCTAGAATCTTTACAAAAGGAGTATAAATAGTTTCCATCACTTTAACGTATTTAACAGTTATTTTTGAAATTATTTTACTGTTATCTGCGCAGCGCATCTATCTCCTTCGGAAGCCCTGTGAAGATAAGGAAGGTAGACGTCGAGGCTCATTGAGGTCGCAGACAGTGCACTTGTGACGCTTCAGCGATTATGAGGTTGATGATCTCTAGTTTCCCTTTGATGAAACTAAGTGGAGTCCGAATGTCATGGATAATAACTCGGGCGTTTATAATGGATGATTTTTAATTTTAATTTTTACTAATCTTACGCCCTGGGGATATTAAGTCAATGAACACCAGCATCCAACAGCCCAATAAGCAGGAACAAATGGTCCAGAAGTCTTAACCAACGTCAACTAGGGATTACACAAAAGCTTTTGTAAGTTAATTAGTTTATATTGTTTCATGAGGGAGGATATTCTTATTATTAAAATTTTCTACAACCAATTACTACCTATCTAATCATCATTGGATCAAGGAGAGAGAATTCTAAAAAGTTTTTAAAAAAAGAAAAAACGTTGATTCAATGGTGATTAGATAGGTAGTGAGTTGGTAATAAAAATTTTTGGTAGTAAGAATATCCCTCCTCTCATTTGATTTGCTTATAATCATTAACCAAAATGCTCCAGAGGTAACTTTTGGCTGAAAAACTTAGTACAAAATAAGCTAACTCTTTGCACCTAGGTTACGCGGTTAATTTTTGGTTCACTCACGCATAGACCAAGTGAACAACAACATTTGAGATCTTTGTTTCTGAATGGGTGGGAGGTGCATTATTATAAATTTCAAGACATAAGTTGATTCGTAACTTCGCTAAAATTTGGTTGCTTATGATCCCGGCCTCTTATTCCTCACCCAGCCCCCTCCCTTCTTCAGCAATACACGAGATATGCATAGATCTTGACAAACGGTTATAACTATATTTTTCCACAAAGACATCTCTGCATAGACATTTCGAAATGTTTAAAATAAAATATCTATAACAGGACCGAGTGATCCGTGTATGGGATGGGAAAATGGAAAAGAAAAAATGATGCAATTCCAAGGTTGTAAGACAAGTTGGTGTATGCAAATGAATGGTAAAGCAAAAAAAATAATGTCGTCTATCTTTTCTTTTTTTTTTAGTACATAACGTCGTCTATCTTTGACTTGGAATGAAATTTACAAATAAAGAATAAAGTAAATAAAATAAAATAAAGGATAACACAGCGGGAGAGGAAAAGGAGGGGGGGGGGGGGGGGGGGGGGGGGTTAACTGCATCATATACGAGCAACGTAGGAATTTGCCTGTGTAACATATCTAACCCACCGATATGGCTCATGCGTTCCAGATTTCTTTGCTATCTGCAAATATTTTACCTGCATTTGGGAAATGTATTCAGCATTTGGCACGTTCAATTGAATCTTTCTTTATTTGCTAGACTTTGGTTATGCAATGCTCAATATGTAGATGGCAAAGTTTTTTTCATGTTCTGCTTTAGCAAATGACTTTTGCACCCATAAATTTGATTTCTCAAATAATTTAAAGAAATATAGAACAATTGACATTAGCAGAATTCTTAATTTAACTGGTCCAAAACTTGGAATGGTATGTTTCTCCAACTTGATTGAGAAACAGAAAAAACGAGGTTGCAGAGATGAAGGGGTAGTACAGCTGGCAGTCCATAAAAATGAAATGACAATTGCATTCACATTGATTATTTAATTATCATCTAAAGGAATTCTATTCCATATTCAGGGATGACTGACAAGACTACCAGCATAACCAAGTTTGAAACAGGACTGCCCAAACACGGAAAATACAAACCACTTGATAAAATAGAGAATAAGAAATACAATGGCACATCTAATATGAGACTAATGTTAAATACAAACAGTTTTAAAGAGATCTCGGAATGAACATAATCAAATCAATCTTGTAGGGGTAGAGGACACCTTTGATAGAGGAAAGGTTTTTGGTCAAATCAAAACTAGAAAAGAAAATCAGCAAGTAGACATGATCAGTTTACCTGAAGCCGGGATGCATTATACATTGGTATAGTAAATGTCATGCTTACAGGTCCAGATTCTTTAGTTATAATACCTGTTAAGAAATAAATTTGCACAAATATGATATATTAAGCATTCAACCATAGAAAAAACAAACTATCCATCCTGTGCATGCACTAGCTATAGGGATAAATACCATGTGATTCCTGAGAAAAGGTTAGCTTCGCACGTAGAGTATGCTCAGATCCCCCAATAATCTGTTTCGTTGCACTTATCAGTGACCATTTTCTCCAGAAAAAAAATAATGACCAGAGGACACCTTATGAAAGTAATGACCCCCCAAAAAAAGGCTTGAGAAATGATAACAAATAATACCTTCTTTAAATTCCATTCTAGCCTCTTATTTGCTTCCTTAAAATCACTTGTTTGTCCAACAGCTCCAGGTTCCAGCTCAAAACTAACTCTGGACAATTCCATTTAACAACTTGCATCAGCAACTATATACCAGCCATCATTAATAACGTGTATGCATATTTTCATACATAAGGAATGTCATTTTTGTTGGATATGGCTCATACTTCGCATACTGATGAGGGCCCTTGTTGTTGGGGTCAGCAGAAAGACAATTATATTGTAATTTTTCCTTTTCTTATTAATTTGGACTTGGGCCCATGAATAGATGTTAGGGTTTTTTCTAATCCTATTTATATTCTCCTTATAATCTGAGTGACTTGTAACAAGTGGCGGTGAGGTGAATATAGTACAGACAAGCTGAACGTAGCCCAAATTGGGTAAACCAGGGTAAATCACTGTGTCTATTCTCTCTCTCTCTTTTTCTTTTTTCATTTGCGATTTGTGTGATTGTCGATTTCTAACAATTTTCCTAGGTTCTCCCGTATTGGAATCTATCCATAGGACAAATGAGCAAGAAGCGTGATATACTAACCTTTACAGTAGAGTTATAGAAAGTTCTCCACAAACTACGTGATGAAATTCTTTTGACATTTATTCATTGCTTTGTTAGATTCTACCATATGCAACGCAAAACGTTAGATATGAAACTATTCATGAGATTTCACTTAATAGCTTAAACTTTAAGGAGAGTTAGTCCTTAATATGGTATTAGAGTCTCAATGACCAAGTGGTTTAGAGATCGACCCTTGCTACTCGTTTCTTCAAATAAAAGTTGACCTTTAGCTTAAGGTAAAGCGGGTTGTGCACTGTTCATACTTTAAGCTCAAAAAGATCTTGCGTGAGTGAGCATAGTATATATAAAACTATGGGTTTATCATCTACCATTTAACATAACCATAAAAAATTTCCAACACATACAACATTTTGTGGGGCCCGCAGCAAAAAAAAAAAACAAAACTCTGGCACGCAAAACGAATCTCTATAACATAACACAATCACTTTTCCTACAACATAACTCTTATAAAACCCTAAAACTATTTATGGACCTTCACTATTACAGCTTAAACTTAAGAGTTGGTCTTTGACAGTTGGCCCAATTGAAGTCTGCAATTCTTTCAATGTTGACATAAAGGTCCATTGAAATCTTTTTTCGAACCACACTGTCTACACATGTTCAGACTTTATATAATTAAATGGTGTGAAATACATCACTGTGCCAATGGTCACACACAAGTGATTTAACAAATGATTCGATAATATCTCAAGAGTCTAATCATACACATTTATTGACAGTTAAAAGTCTCTGTTCAAATTTCTTTCAGCATAATCATTGGTGAAATACAACCATGTTTCCCTTAGGGGCACCTGTTAAAATTTGTTTTTAAATAATTAGACTATATAATTAGTTCCCCCTAAATATTATTTCTTAAAATCAATCAACAATCCCTTCCAGAGTTCTAAACCTAGCTCTACTCCTATGCAAAACCTATTAGGTGTACTTTAGTAAGACAAAACCATGGCCAAGATTTCAAAGACTTCAATTTTTGAATGCATGAACAAGTTCTGTCAAAGATGCAATTAATAGAAAATCCATGTCAAAGATACTTTCGGGTCATTTATTGAATGATGTAGCGAAGTATAGAATAACACCTGGTGGTATATTTTGGTAGTGGCATCTGCACTTTGATAGTGTTTGCTGTTACACTTGAGGCAAACTCAGCACTTACTTTAATGATTACTTCTGCCTGCAATATCAATTTCATAAGTGTTAGTGAGTCCAAGGAAAGACAAATGACTATAAGATTTGATATAGAATGGCTTAAATTGATAATATACTAAAATATTTAACAATGGAAAATTGTATCTTCATAATTTTGTTTTTGTTACAATGAAAGGGATATGGGTATAGGGATCTCTGCGTAAGAGAGAGAGAAAATTTTGATACAACATCTTCATAACTTGACACATTATTCAATTTGATACATTCTAACACATCTTCGTAATCTGACACATTATTCCAATTTGATATATATTCTAAAACATCTTAGTACTTTGACACACTATTCCAATTTTGAGACGAATGTTACAATGGTGCAAAAAGAATTTTTAAAAGGGACATATAGAATTGTGACAATATTATTCCTCAACTACCATTGCTATTGATCAAGAAAACACAACTGCATCTTAAAGGGTTGTTAGCCAAAAGATAAAGCATATGAAGAAAAATAAAATAAATAATGAAAAGTAGGCATCACCTTATGCAACCCTGCTTCTTCAATCAAAGCATTAATACGAAAAGGAGGCCTAAATTCCTGGGTCATACGGTAGTTCATGACCGGAAATTCACCATCCGGTGGTATCTGAAAATTGGCAGTATGAGACAACCATCAAATCAAAGAATCAAAAGGAAGCAAGCCAACAAAGTACTTCTATATTCTGAAAATTATATTATCTTCAATACTATTTCGTACTCACCAGGGATAGAGTTCTGTCCATATCAAAACTATCAAGACGAACAGATTCATGGAAATTACAGTCATCTAATATCACAACTCCTGAGCCAGTTGAACTCTTATAACCTGCTTCAGAAACATTTCAAAAAAAAAAAAAAAAAAACCACTCCCCGTTAAACATTTCATAAACATTTCAAAATAAGTTACCAAAATAATTACAAATTTCGGAAGACCACATGAAACAATTGTTTATATTTAAATCAGTGAGAAATCTATGGTAACAGATACAAAAGCAATAATAATGAACAGTTGAAGAAATTAACATAATGCCCCCTGTTACGGATATATCTACAATATCCTAACCACCTACCTAACAATATGCTAACGGATAAAGGCACAACTATCCTAACAACATAGAACAGCAAGGATAAGATCCTTATCCCAACAGAGAGAAAGTGGAACCCTACAACAACTGGAAAGTCTACAGAAACCCTAGAGGTAAACCCTATAAATAGGAGGTTAAAGACCCCAGGTACACACTTTTCAACCTATTTACGAATACTGTCCACATTGTGCACACACCCACGCCTTGGCTAGAAGCCTATTGTTTGTGCGCAGTGATTGGGACATCGGCTATAAGCCAAGTATACATCTGACTATACATTATCTCTGAGTGCATACCATACGGTATAGCAATACGGTCTTTCTAGGACTGAACACCCCCTAAGTTAAGTTAGAGACAGGTCCACAGCAAAAGCACCAACAAACACGCAAAATTGGTGATCATCATATCAAATGAAATATTAGTTAAGCAAAATCCATGAGACCAAAATATGGCTTCCACAGCCCAAAATCTAGAAGAATGAAATCCTAAGCATGAATGTTCAATTGTGAAGGAGGAGAGAACCAGAAATGAAAAACCACCAAAATTGAAAAAAGATACCGTGAACTGGTCCCTGGCCTCTTCCTATGGCAAGGTCTTCATTAAGAGCTAATCGAATTTCAGGATTGCCAGTAAGATAGCTCTTCATTTGTATGGTGCCATCAATCTCGGAAGTCAGTATATATCCCTGATCAAAACACATTAAGAATACTAAGAATGATAAACAGAACATATAACAAGTAAACCATTGAAAATACAACCAATAATAACAAAGCCTTATCACACTAGGTCAGCTACATACATTAAACAATGCCATTTTGTCAAAAACCAAGATTTTAGAAAGGCCTTTAGATCTAGGTCTTCTTTAATGCCTTTTTTCCTTGGCCTTCCTCTGTCCCTATTTATTGGGTTATCCTCCATCTAATCAATTCTTCTTACTAGGGCTTCTCTTGGTTTTCTCCTCATGTGGCCAAACCAGAATCTTTAGGCATGATTCTGTCATACATTCCTCAACAGGTGCTACTTTTACTTTCTTTCTGATACATTCATTCTTGACATCATCTTATCTTGTATATCCACTCATCCACCACAAATATTTTCATTTTGCAACACTTAGTTTTATTATCTTGTTGGAACTTTACCACCTTACGTTCTGTACCATAAAGTATCGCTGGTCTACTATAATGCATAAAAAAAAATTCATCCAAAATTGACTCATTATGTTTCATTAAAGGAGTTAAGCCTTTCCGTTCTGCATTTAAGTGAAAAGCCGGTAAATGGATTTTTAATTGAAGTTGATGGTTCTTTGCTTAGATTAAATAACTTTCAAGCACTCATGAATAAGGACTCAAATCTGATCTCTGATATCCAGGCCCTAAATTCATAATTTTTTTGGTCAGTTAACATCCTGAAAACCATAAATAAAACTTCTTTACTTATGCTACAGGACAAATGAATAAATAATGGAATAATATTATGAAATTTAGAGTCATATAAGATGTATCATGTATGAACTCACACTAGAGCTAAAAGTGATGCTGATTTTCTCAATTATATCTACAAAGATTTCCTCCCTCCTTCTACCCCCGGGCTCTGAGGCAACAACAGATTTTGTGACAGCTATCCCTGGCATTCTCTTTGTCCCTTGCTGCATGCAACCAAAATTAAGAATTAATAATATCAAATGTGCAAGTGATAATTACACAACTAACAATTGCCTGCTGTAAAACATATTAAACATCATACCGAAAAAATTGCAGCAGGTCCAAGAGCTGACAGATGTGCAGCATCAATTGCAATTGGTTCATTGAAAACATAGGACTTCAACAATTCAGTAGATGTTGTTTGCACATAACCAAAATCCTGGCTCAAATAATGTCATCAAGTCCCTCTATATAAGATTCTTGGAAACATAACTGATTGACTATATAAATCTCAGGTTAAAGCAGGATTAAAACATAAAAAGAATAATTTGCGAATAGAAATTTTCCATTCTTTAAAAAGAAAAAAAGAAAACCAGATACAGCATCCATCAGAAATTTAGAGTGGTTTGTACTTTCTTTTGTACTCCGCCATATCTATAGGATGCTACAATTACTAACTTTCCAAAGAATTACTTCTTATAGCAAATTACTTCTTATAGCAAGACTCAATACTGAAGAAAATGAGCCTCAAGTGTGAAGATTAGATACCCAAAAAAAAAAGGGAAACAGCCAGGATAAAGTGATGATTAAATTCAATGAGGAAGTATTACAGCTGAGAAACATAATACATAAATTAGGTTTTAAAGAAGTAAAGAACCAAATGGAGTATGAGAGGAAAGCTCACAATAACTTCATCAAGTAACTCGTACACAAGCACAAAGTTTTTTCTCAAAGAGTCTTCATTGAGAATTCCAAGGTAATCTTTAATAACACGAGCAATTCTTTGTAAAAGCTCCAAGACAAAGGAAGGTGATGTATTAACCCTTGTAGTTGCAACGAACATTAAGCCAACAACTTTCACATGAAAGTAATTTACACCATCCACATTCTGTCAATGAACAAACAACATAACACAAAGAAATCATCATATTCTTCCAGAAGAGATGCAAATGACATAACATGACATTCAAAGTTTCAATAAAAATCATTTTATAAGATCTAAACACACATTTTTTATTTTGAGGATATTTTATATTTGACATATTACTACCAAAATCATAAGCAGATGGAAATATCAAGTACCAATAATGGAGAATTGATCTAAAAATTCTGCATAAGTTCAGTAAATTGAAGGTGGGACATAGCAATAATTAGCACCCATGGTCATTCATTTACCAAGTAACTGATAGGGACCCATGGGATCACCATCCCAAAAGCTAGCTCAAAGGGTGGGAGTGCCCAAGGCCTTATAAATCCCACACTAGTTGCCCACACAATCAATGTGGGACTCCTAACATTGCCACCCCTTTAAAGGCCGACGTCTACGGCGGCTTTTACTCTGACCCGATGGTAGCCCGTTCCCTCTTTGGGCGGCTTCACCCACCTATCAGGTAGCCCTTTCCACGGTCCGACTCTCAATGAAAGCACCAAATGATAGGGACCCATGGGATCACCATCCCAAAAGCTAGCTCAAAGGGTGGGAGTGCCCAAGGCCTTATAAATCCCACACTAGTTGCCTACACAATCAATGTGGGACTCCTAACAGTAACAACAGACATGATCTCTCTTCTCCCTCCTTTTTACATTGGCATTCTTAAAATTTCAACCTTTTCAATTGTATCATGCAAAGCAAAGTTGTGGGACTGTGGATATTCTAAGGTGGTTGATGTCCCAATGAAAATAACATTATTTGATAGAGAGAAAACTAATCCAGGGGAAAGAAGAATATGCAATTATTAGTTGTGTTACATACTCATTTCAAGCCTAAAGCACATTAAAATATACTCTGCCTGATTCAGAAAGATAATACCTACAAAGACAGGTGGTGCCTCTGCCAACTCCCCATCTTCCCAAAACTTTACTTTGCGAAAAAATATCTCTGCACTTCCCTTCTGCACCTCACCACGATCTGCAATCAAGACAAATGAGTAGCAATAGGAACTGAGTGTTTGACAAGTTCCAAGCATTAGGATAGGTTAAAAATATTAGTTAACATAACAACTCCCGTACAATTATGGATTTCTAGTGATAATGTTGTTCACTCTACTCCATTCAATCTTCTCAAAAACACTTGCAATTTAGAAGCAGCCATATGTTAGCATTCCATTCAGCAGCATAACTTAATATTTTAAGGTTCAATTAGCTTGACCTACGAAATCTGAAATTACAAGCAGCTAAACAAAATTGGTAAAACACTGTGAGGAAACTGAAAAAGAGACGAGGTAAAACCAGAAGCACCAACAAGATTTTGAACTTTGGTTAAAGAAACTCCATTGGCAGCAATAGTGCAATGCTCCCAAATTTTCAGAAACTTACAGTAAATTTAATGAGCATATAAAAAAACATTGTCAGAGTGTGTTATAGGCCAGCATCCAATACAGATCTCACCAATTATCAGTCCAAATCGTAGTCTTCTCTTGAAATCCATATCCACAAACAGGTTCCAAATTTTAAGTTTTAACTAATATAGATGTATTCCAATGTGCTTAAGCTCGTGCAACAAAATTTAAAGGTGCATATATCTCATCAACATATCAGTATTCATACAATAAAAAGAAATTAGCAACATGAAATTCACGTTTCTTAATTTTCCCAGGGAATTAATTAGTAATTAGCATGCGATTAAGATGTGATTCAAGTAAGATCTGGAACCGTAAACTCGAATTACTGAACATTGAGTTAGCGATATTCTCGCTACGGAACAGAAAGCTAAGCTAAAACACTCTAGCTGAAGATTAATCCATCAAAAAATTGGATCAAACAAATAGCATCAGATCCAAGCGCAGAGAAAACAAAAGTCGCAATCGAGAAGTATGGTTAAGAGAGAGAGAGAGAGAGAGAACTCACAGTCTCGGAAAACGATGTTATCGCCACGCTGTGATAGGACGAAGAACTGCGAGATCATGGTTCCCCTCGATGCACGCACCTCCGGCAGCTGCTTCCTTTGTTATGGCTACTTTCTAAGAACTGAACAATCTTCGTTGCAATTAATGGTTGAATGTATATATTTGTAATATTTGAATTCGTTCAATATTATTGGACTTTTTTTTGTGCATCATAATTATTTTTTTGGTACAAATAATTGTAATTATATTATAGTTATATGCGTATATCTATAATTATTTTGTTCTATTAATCAAATTGTTCATCGGTAAAAAATATTTTTTAAAAAAATTGTTGTCTAAGAATTTTCTCCCTAAAGTTAGTTAAGTTTTCTAAGTTGTACAGAAATGGAAATTTATATTTTTTGGTGAGGATAATTGGGAATGTCAATGATGGGGACAGCATGGTTAAATAGAATTATTAGATTCTCTTGTTTTCCTGAAAATTATAACAGTAAGAAGACACAAATTATTTCTAAAATTTGTATAATTCTATCGATTTAAGCCTTTTTAATTGAGAATTTTATTTTGATGTAAATTTCTTTATATTATCATTTTATCGAATTACTTAATTACAAAATATTAAAAGAATATTATTACAATTACTATAATAAAATTTTAACCTTTTAAATAATGTGTCTTAGATTATTAAATGCTTGACTAACTACACATTAAATTCATTCTTTTATTAATGTAGGTGGACAAATATCGTTACAAAGTATTAACAGTTTAGATTGCATAGATAAAGTAGAGATAATGAGCAAGAGTATTGTTATGAAAACAAATTGGAATACTTGATTATAGGGGTGGTAAAGGAGCCACGGGCCTTTGATTCGGCTCGTAATGGTCTGAGCCCGTTTAATAAAAGCTCGTGTTGAATCATTTAAAAAAGGTATTTGGTCTATATATATAAATATTTATTTATATTTTTTATACTACTTGTAATAACTCTCCCTCTCATTGATCTATTTCACTCCATTTTATTGGTTTAACAGACTTCTTGAATGATTTTGTTCTATATTATGCTATTTGGATATATTGAATTTATGTATATTTATGGAATTACTAGTGCTGTTCTATATTATCCTTCATCCTCCTTTGGCAAAAACTCATTTTTTTTCCATTGTGCACTGCTTGTTTGTGTCAAATTTTTTTTTTTTTTGTTGGCACTTTTTTTATAATGGGCTAAGATAATATAAGTTGTTATCTACTTTCTCTCACTTTAATTTTTATTTATTTATTGTAGACTTAGTAAATTATTGCTGCAAATTGGAAGTTAAGGTTTCTATCTGGAAATTGATTTTTTGTGAAATTCTGTTCTTTTATTTTTATTCTTTAACATGCTAACAGGCTTCACACATGCTTTTATTTTTTGTAAATAAACCATGTCACATGCCAATATTATATTCGTAACAGGTAACAGGCTAAGGCTAATCGGACACGTTTAAATACAGATTTTTATTTGGTCTATATAATAAAAAATATCAAATGATCAAAGAATTGATCTAAAACTGGTTTTAGCTGAATTTTTTTTAATTCAACCAAAAATATTTGACTATTACAATAAGGGTTTAATACCAAATACGACATCGTTTTGAGTGGAAATCATGGTGTTTTTATAATTTTAATTTATTTTAGGGTTATAATAGTCTTTATATTTATAATTTTTTAAATTTTTTAATACCAAAACGACGTCGTTTTGAGAGTAAATGCAGATAATTTATCTGCATTGGTGAAACATTTACCCCTTACAATAATGACAAAGTTGACACGGTATTCAGCACAATTCATTCCTTAAATTCATTTACAGGATGAGACTACCATTTAACATAAGTTTTATTGATTTATACGCCACCAATTGACTTCAGCACCATGAATGGCAGGTGTCAAGCCTGCTGGTGAAGCATCAGAATCAGCACCAGAATTCTTGTTCTTTGAGCGCATAATTGCTTCCTTCTTCTTTAACATTGCATTCTTTAAAATCAAGGGTCCATTTCTCAAATGAGCAATTGGCAAAATTATAATATCCTCCATGAAGAGAAAGCAACTCTCTTCTCACTCTATCTTCTATCCAAGGATAACTGAGCAAGTTCAATAATGATTGGTTAACAGATTCCTGTAGCAAATTGAATAAACATCACTTTAATTGCCTTCCAAAATGATAAGACTACCTAGAATTCACCTGTGAGTGGCACATAACTATTTTAAGTTCAATTTGATTACGTTTAAAGAAGCATGACCAGTGGATTGAAGTCTTCCTAAGAGTTCTTAGTGGCAACTTCACATAATTTTGCAGAGTATAAAGAAATATGATGGATACCTTCTCACAGAATTTGCATTGCTGACTAAAGCAAAGATGAGCTGTGGCAACTTTTGTGCTCAATTTGGCAACTTTCCCATTAGCAACCCAGTTGTTAATGAAGTTTCTGGAGGATGAATGAGTTCTAATGAGAACTAGAGCAATAACAACAATTTTATTGGTGAAATACTATACTTTGAGCTGCAGTAGTTTGCACTACATACCTTGATTCTACATCTTCCTGCATACTCATCAGAGTTTCAATTCCAGCACAGCGGCTATGACCAATGACTAATATGTTCTCAACCTAAAAATTTCAGCAACCATTTTAATTATGCAGTTTTATAGGGCATAAACTACTACAGCATACACACACTCAAACACAAGACAAAAACAGCCAAGTTATTTTTGTAGTCTCTAGCAACTTCTCTACTTTCCTGGTTCTTCCTTCCACCCCTCTCATAACAAAGGGATATGAAGTACCATCTCCTCAAAAAAATTCTCATGAATAAGCGTACCTGAAGAATAGTTACTGCAAACTCAAGAGCAGCATTACACTCTGATGGTCCATTCTGCTTTCCAATAGAAGAAATAAAAATGATGAGAGGAATAACAATTAAATATAGTTTGAATGTCCCGTTAATTGAATAGGCAAAAATAATCAGAAGCAATTATGCAAATACCTTCATCACTGGTACAAGATTGGCAATGTTACGTATCATAAAGGCTTCACCAGGTTGGAATCCTAATATGTTAGAGGGGCATACCCTAGAGTCTGCACAAGCAATTACCATAAACTGTACTTGGATTTATCAGTCAAGACCAATGGAGCAGAACAGCATACAGGAACCCAAGAAATTGAGCTAAAAGGTAATGCTGTGGAGATTATTCATGAAAAAAGAAGGAATAGTTCAGTAACAAATAAATTAAATGGACTTTATAATCTGTTAGTTATCACCTTTGGAGATTGAGCTTCAGCAAGAGCTTGAAAATGCTCCAACTCTTTTCTGTCTAAAAGAAATATAGCTTATAAGGTACTAGACTAGCAACAAGGAACAAATTTTTGCAAAGCTGAAACAGGAAAAAATGTGCAACCCAAATCTTACATATATTTTTGTTTCTTGAAACCCAGAAACCTCTTTTTCATCAAACCAAACAAATTCTGGTCACCATCAGTTTCAGTCATATTCCCTACATCAAGACCTTCATTTTCTCCACTCTGTCTAAGACAATTATTTGGAACCTCCAGTTGTTTCTCCCTATGGTTAATGAAAACAAATGGTATAATTGTAATCAAACGTTGTTTCTAAATCAAATCATTCAGCCAAAATCACAATTTGGCACAGACTGGTCAAAGAAAAGTGTATACAACAATAGTTTAACTGTCAGTATTGTAAGAGAAAAAAAAAACATGTTCATTGTTTTTTTGTCTGGCACATAAATTCACTGTTTTATGGACTGAAAAGAACGAAGATAATCTTTGCAAGCTTTTATATGTTATGGCATCAATCTAAATCAGCATGGAATTTATGTCCGCGTCACAGAGAAACAACTGAGGTAAAAATGACCTTGTCTACCAATTCATAATCAATCAAAAAGACAGTCTTGTTATGCGGTGAAGTAGAGAACAAATGCAAGAAACTTTTCTAGTGAAAAGCAAATTTATAGGGTTATTTATCTTCAAGCAAAGAATTCAAATTATATAGTTTTTTGTACAACGAATTTGTTCCAAGTGAAGAGCCATACAAGAGGCAAAATTTCCAACCAACATACAGAAGATGAAAATTTTCCTACCACAAAAAATTTATTGTAGTTAAGTAATACCAGGAAAGAAGAACAAGCCTTTTTACAAGAAGTAGCAGCAGCCCACAAAGAGAAACCCAGTAGTTTGAACAAAATTTACGTATAAACTTAAGTCCTCACAAACTCCAACTTACTTGAATGAAGGCAACGATGCTGCTACACGGGAACCATCCGTTTTTACCCGATTCATCTAAAAACCCAACAAGAAGAGAGGAAAGGAAACAAATCAATATCAGAACCAAACATTAAAATAGGGGAAGACTTCACCAATTCAATAGTGGTTTCCTCCATAATCACTTGGTTTGTTTTTATCACATATGCCAAAGGGTATGTTTTTATCACATATAATATGTGGTTTTTTATTTTTTAAAAACCCAACAAAAAGAGAGGAAAGGAAACAAATCAATATCAGAACCAAACATTAAAATAAACATCAAAGAAAAAATTATGAAGAAAACTATGTTTGATTAACAGCTTATAGCATGAAAGGGAATTAGCCACTTGCTTAGAAGCTTAACATAAGAAAACAAAGGAGAAACTCACAAATTTTGGCCAAGGCCTTGTTCGGTAGGAAACCACATAGGAGAAGGTTGGACCAGAAAAGGGTAAGCACCAGCATGAGTCCCCATGGATGTATGAACCCACTAAAGATGCCTTTGATCGGAGAATTGAACTCATTCTGGACCCTGTAATGCATTAGCAAGAAATTTAATTACATCACCAAAAGAAAAAAAAGACAACAACAACACTTCCTTCATAATTTGAAAATTGTTAGTTATATCAATACTACTGTAGTACTTACGAATTGGCCACACCATCTCTTCCTTTCTGTAAACAACTGCTGACTTCAAAGCACAAACTACCTTTGCATCACATTACATGCCATATTTATCCTTAAAGATAATTTATCCTTATCTTTATTAATTATTAAAGTAAAGTACATGTGTATATTTATTGTTTATGTAGTGGGATGACAGGATTCTCCGGGCTGATCATTGCAAAAAGACAAAGCATTGGGAGGATGACGTATAAGACACTCAATTATACAGACTTATCCGGTTATTACACGTAAGATGTCGTTATCCCATTTTGTTGGACTTCATATTGCAGCCTATAACATCAACGGTATATCTATTAATTAATTGTCTTAAGTCGTCGCTGTTGCAGTTGGCAACGCTATCTGCTCCTTTTGCTAGTGCCATTCTTTAATTAATAAGGCTGTTATCTAACCATGAAACACTACTTCAAATAGCTCAATTATTTAAATTATAGAATTTTAGTTCAATAATTAGCCCAATGTTCACATTGGAAAGAGTGTTTTTTTATTTTTTTCCCCAGCACAAAATGGGACTCTCTTTATCCAAAAAGAAACACTAGGTGCTATTAAGACTTCGAAGGCTTTATTTATCTGAGAAGCAGTGTTTTAAGGTGTACAAAGTTTCTTAAAACACTACTTGTTTAAGTGTTCGATCTATTCAGCTAACAAAATTTTGGCACAAAAGTCAGTGACAAACTGGACAAATCAGTCTAAACTAACTAAACCTGTGGAAAATGGTGGTGAATAAGTTCTTTGAGATTTTTTAAGGATTTTGTAAGAGTTATGTTATAGAAAAAATGATTGTGTAATGGTATAGAGATTTATTTTGGGTAATTTTTTTTTTTTTTTTTACTTCAAAAAATGCGGGTCACATAAAATATTTTGTGTGTAGTAAATTTTTTTGTGTCATGTAACATAAATTTTTTAATTCAAGTAAAACTTTTCCCGAGTCAAATATAGATCAGTTCCAAATCATGAGGCCCACTCATAAGAAACATAAGAGCAATGTTATTAAAACCGGTTCGGTCATTGACCCAGTCGAGGTATTGGGTCACTGGTTCAACCGCATGACCCAGTAATTATATATAATTTTATAATTTATATTAAAAAATTATAAATATACTCAAATATCTAAAAAAAAAGATAAAACATTTATTTTAATATAAAAAATAATAAATGACATATATAATAAAAGATGATCAAATCCCTATAAATTTTTAATTGCATAATTGAGATAATATTAGTGTTGTAGGTACATAACTTATGTAAGTTAATAAGCAAAAAAATATTCAAATATATTTATTATGATTTTTTTTTTGAAAAAAAAAATTAATTTTTTTTAGGACAGTACCAAGTCATGAGGCCCACTTATACGAAGCATAAGAGATTGACTACTCCCCTCTCTCTCTCTCTCTTTTTTTTTTTTTTGATACAAACTATTCCCCTCTTTATACACGATGTTTAGCTTGGATGTTTCACTCACTATCTTACACAGGATTTGCAAATGTAGGCCCCGTTTGAATACTCTTTCTAAAAATAATGTTTTTGAGTTGAATTTTTGTCATTTTAAATGATTATATCAATTTAGGATAGAGATAGACACGAGTAATAGAGGAATAAAAATCATAGAGGAGAGTTTATCAACAAAAAAAAATCATAGGGGAGAAATTGAGTGATTTTTTTTATTTAAATTTTAAATAAAAAATATTATTTTGTGTCTATCTCTTTTAAAATGACATAACTTTATGTCATTTAAAATGACAAACATTTTTCCTTTTTTTGATTTTCAGAATAAAAAAATTAGAAGAGTTATTTTTATTTTACATTTTGACTTTTAACTTAAAAAAAAAAACACAGAAAACACATATTTCCATAACTATTCAAGATAATAATTTTAATTAAAAAAAAAAAAAAAAACACAGTTAAACCCTGGTGTCTATTTAGTTTTAACATACCTTATTGCATTCAGTATTCAATGTGAGACTGTAATGCGCTAAGCAACATATTGTTGGATGATTATCATTTAGTCTTTTAGTATTATTCTTTTAAGATTTGATTATTTCATACTAAATTAAAATTTTACTTAACTTAATTTTTATGATTTTATAGTAATTTATTACTTAATATATAATTAAAAACAACATCTAATCATCACTGATTTGGCCATGGTTAAATCATGCATGATTAAATCAGTTAAAGATGAACCAATTTTTTATTGATTCAATAATCGGTTGAATTTTAAAAGCGTTGATTTTGCTTCACTTCTACATATTCATATAATAATTGCCAAGAAGTTTTGAGTTAGTACAAGAAAAATTAACAAGCCATACGCTGCGAACATTATTAGCATGCTAGTATCGACTGAAGAAACATCTACTGACCTACAGATAAAGATGGGGTTCTCCATGTCGCCATGTTTTCTGATCCAAAACCCTAACTACTGCATATTTCTTGTAACTAGAAAAATTAAAAATAAAAAAACGTAATTACGTGTTAGAATTAGTCGACATTCCTCAACACGAAGGCACAGTCAACCTCACTCGTAGGCGAATCACAACTCTCCCGAGCCCGTTTCTGGCCCAACACCTCTGGGCCCATCCCAGAGCCCACCAAAGCCCGATTATCTATGACAGCCTTCAAAGCCCGTTCCAGCGCTCCAACTTCTTCTTCCTTTCTTGCATTACCACCACCCGCATCAGGCCACTGTATCACCACAACACTCTTGGTTCGGCCCCCAACCGTCATCATCTCCGCGCGAACCGCCTTGGCCCGAACCGACCGGATTGCCTGCGTCAGGTCCCGGTTCAGACCGGGCCGGTCCTCGCAGCACACCGTCGCTTTCATCCGCCTCGGTTCCCCATCATCACCGTCGCAATAGCTCAGCGTCGCCTCATCAGACTCCCCGGGAAACGGCCACGGCTCGGCATCCGCCACAGAACGAACCGAATCGCTTTCTCTCCCGCCGCCGCCGCCGCCGCTGCTGCAGGATGACGACGAATCTCCTTCGTGACAACGTCGCGCCACGTCATCGGCCTGAGTCCTCAGCCGTTTCACGTGTTGAACCACTTCCGCCAGCAACGACGCCTTATCCGACTGAAAAACCGCACAAACTTTTGAATTTACCACTGTGCCCTCGAGTCATGCAGCGGAAACAAATAACGAGAATTGAGAAATATTAACGAGAGTTTTTATTTACCTTAGCGGAATTAGGGAGAAGAGAGCGTAGAGTGGAGAGGTGGGCGTTGATTCGCTGCCTGCGTCTCCTCTCAGCTTCCCTATGACTCTTGCATGCTTCCGTTGATTTCCTCTCCGTCTTTGATCTCCCACCGTCCAATTCCGTTGCCTTGATCAACGAGCTCTCGTGATCCAGCCAGCTCTCGAACCCATAGAATCTCCGAAAAGGAAGCATCTTCCTTCTTCTTGTTTCTTCTTTTGTGAAGAGAAGATTGGTTACGACGTCGTAATATGTAAATGTAATATAATATGTAATGTAGTGAGACTATACGGTTAGTGTTCGACGATGTACGGAGTAATAAGGAGCTTTCTAGGTAGAAAGTACATATATGGGAGCCACATAAAATTAAAAATTAAAATAAAGTAAAAAAAAAAGATGCTTAGTATTGTGGTAGGCGGAGAAGGTAAGCAAGGTGAAGGAGAGTATTAAAGAATGATGAAGCAAACACTGAACTGTTGTGGAAGAATGAGATCCAACAAATACGATGAGAATGGTACCTTTTTTTTTTTTTTTTTTTTTGGAGATGGAGAGCGTTGCCCTAGATGGAAGAAGGAATAGGAAGGGACCTCTGAGAGACCAGGGAATAAATTAGTGCCTGTACATGTGTCTACAAATGGGGACAGAGAGTTGGTCAGAAATGACTTACATCTTTTATTTTTTATTTTAATTTCTTGACTTGCAAACAATGAACCATCAAAAGTTGTAGCCTTTTCAATCTGTCAACTTTTTGGAATTAATTTGACTGTTGTATTGAGGCTAGGTGGTTAATTTCTTAATGGGTTGTAATTAAGAAACATTAATTTGATAATCGTGATCTCTGAGGATTTTATAGAAAAGGAATAAAAGAGGTGAGGAAGGCCTAACGGATAAGGATAAGGAAATGGGGTGTGAGTGTGAATTATGGGATAGTGAGTTGTGATCAGTGCTAATTTGTTGTTGGTGATATATGGAGGACAGATAATAATTATGGTGTTTGGTACAAAAAGGGAAGAAGGGGATGAAGCATCATGCAATCATTTTCAAAGGGCTAAAGAACTGTTACTTAATAGACTTATTCCTGAGGGCGGGCGCCGACAGCTTTGTTGATGGAATCAAAACGAGACAGGTAGTGAGTGATATGCTGACCCGACAACTTCTTTTGGTTCTCGGATCAGTTGCACTACATGGAGTATATAGTATATACACTATCGTCTCCTCTGAGTATCGCTTTCACACGATACCCCTTTTGTTCCAATGGTCTTTTTCCATATCCCAATCCCGTGGACATCCTCCGAAACCAAAAGCATTTTACAATATAATATGAACTCGGCGCGCAGTAAGTCCTGACCTTGGTCTGGCCAAGAAAACTGCTTCTATAATTTGCTTGTTACTCTTTACTTTTCTTGAGTGGGGTAAAAAGCATAAATGGTTTTATATTCATACATGCATGGATATATGTATTACATCTGCGTGCATGTTTTTTGATGGTAAACATTCGGGGTACTGCTCAAAAGCTAGTAACTTTTTTTTTTCCATTTTGTGACCGGAAGTTATAGGGTTTTATATTTTTCATTTAACATCAGAATTCAAACTTTCCTACACACCTTTCGATTTCCGTGCTGACATGGGTCCTACATCTAATTTTCTCTAACACATAGGTCCCACATACTTTTTATCTCTACAACATGAGATTTCAATTCTCATTTAACATGAGAAATATAAAACCCTAACTTATATATAGTAACTTAGTATAATATGTAAACAAGTTCATTGTATGTTAATTATCTTATTATTTAAAAAAAAAAAACTGTTTTATTGATCTAACAGTTTTTAAATTTTAAACCAAGGGTTTAAATTACAATGGGTCTATGAGTAAGCTATTGGCCATCTTAAAAATGTAGATACATTTCACCAAAAAAAAATGTAGATACATTAAGTTTTGCAGCATTTAATATTTGATATCCATATGCATTTTCGTAGAATTGTATCATATTCGCACACACTGCAATTTGGAAGCTTATATATTGAAATATTCACTTTGCATTTTATATATCGATCGTAAATAACTCACATCATTTTTCTGATCTCATCCCTTATATATATATAAAAACAATCTTAAATAACTCACTCTCTTTTCTCCTATACAAGAGCTCACTAAGGATAATGCATATAAATATTCTTATTAAATCTCTTCCGACTTATCTTAATTAGGTGAGAATTGATAATCTCATAATAGATAAAGTTGGATAGAAATATACAATTGGTTATGTGCTGTCATTTTCTTTCTTCCCCGCCGATTGGTTTACCACATTCCTTCTAGAGTTTCACTGTGGGTTACTATTTGATATAAATAAATCTGAAAAATGTGCATGTGAATATGTCGGGTGGACCCCATCAAAGGGAGCAATGAAGAAGGAAAAATCAACATCCCGTGTCAGTGCTCCAGCAGCAAGAGCAGAAGAGACTTCAGACGGTATCACCCAACCCGCAGGGGGTACAAGGCAGATACAGCTGAACTGCTCAGCTCAACGTACCGTTGCTTAGTTAGCATTAATAAATGAGTTGTATAAAAGGGGAATTGAAATTTTATGAGAGAGAAAGTTAAAAAGTTTTTGAAAAAAGAGAAAATATTGATCCAATGGTGATTAGATTGGTAGTAAGTTGGTAGTAGAAAATTTTGGTAGTAAGAATATCCCTCCTCTAAAAAGTATGTGGCAACTATGTGTTAAAAAAAATTATATGTAGGATCCATGTCAGCACGAAAATCGAAGGGTGTATAGAAAATTGTAATTCTCATGTTGAATGAGAATTATAAAACCCTTAATTAATTATATAATTAGAAATAACATATGGGTAAAGTGTCTGTACTTTTAAAGGATGTAAGATTGTATCATTTTAAGAGAGAGAAAGAGATAGAATTGACAAAAAATAATAAAGGTGTGGGTCCCACCTCTTTATCATTTAAAAGGATAAACATTTTTCCCATAACATATTATGTTTATATTTTTTCATGTTTATTTTATCTATTTTTTTTATATTATTATATTATAATCTCAACTAATAATATAATGAGAGAGAAAATATAAAAATCAGTTAAGATTGTGAATTTGAGTGAAATAGGTAAAATAGATGTAAAAAAAGAAATAACATCGGTAATTTTAAAGGATATAAGCTTATGTTTGTTTAGATCTTAACTGTTAATTTCCATCCATCAACGGTTATAATTTATTGGATTAAAATTATTAATTAATTAATAATAAACTTGGCCTATTAAGTTTGACCCAATAGATTATAACCGTTGATGGACGGAAATCAACGGTTAAGATCTAAAATGATATAAGTTTATATCCTTTGAAAGGACATATGTTTTTCCCATAAAAAAATGGAAAATTGTTTATCCTTTTAAATGACACAACTTACATTCTTTCACTCTCACAAAGAAATGGGACCCACACCTTTTTTTTGTCAACTTTCTCTCCTCTTTTATCTATCTATTTCTCTCACTTAAAATGACACAACTTTACATCCTTTAAAATGACACACACTTTACCAAAAAAAGAAAGATATAATATGTATCTCAAACTAATTAACCCACTGGCAGAGCCATATATAGTTTGGATGTGGCTTCAGTTCGGACTAAATTTTAACAAATTGTATTTATTATATATAATTATATGAAAAATGTTATACTTACAAACATTTTTTTACAATATTTTACAACCATATCTTAACACCTTTGATTTTCACCAATTAACGATTATCATTTTTGCAAATTAAACTCATTAATTAATTATTAATTCACAATAAATGAAAACTGTTGATTGGTGGAAATCAACGATATTAAGATATGGTTGTAAGAGGTTATAAAAAAAGTTGTAAGTATAACCTTCCTCTAATTATATAATTAATTTTAAAATTGTAATTTGGCCTGGGTTACAATTTATAATTTGACCCTGTTTAAAACTGGAAATATTTTTGGTAAAAGATTTGAGTAAGTTGTATTAAGATATGTATTCAATTTTCACTTATATAAAAAAATAAAATATTTTTAGTGAAATTAAAAAATATTTAATAAGATTATAACTCTTCTTAATGCTGCCTAATCAGGTGCTGTGTATTTATAATTTAAATATATTATGATATTAACTAATTAAAATTAAGAAAAATAAATATAGATATAATCTTTTTTTTTTTTTTTGGTAAAATAGATATAATCTTTTACTCCGGGCTCAAATTGAAACGGGCTCCAGCACTGAATTTACCCAAATTGTTTTTTTTGTTTCGTGCTTTTTTTCAAATAATCGTAGTTGAATTCATATTTCATACTACGATTTTGACATGTCCATAATGCAATGAGCATGTCTCCCAGGCTCGCAATTCGATTCGATCTGCCCCGAATTAAATCAACCCCACTTTGCACTGCTCATTCGGCTTTCGATCAGGAGAGCCCCCACCTCCTTTGCGTTTGCTTTAATAAATAAAAAGGCAATGAGAGGAGCCGATGAGAATATGGGATATATTTTTCTTATATTGTAGGAAAGAAATTATTTTATATTGTAGAAATAAAATAAAAATATAAGTGGGATCCACGTATAAGAGTAGAGAGAAAAAAATGGTGAAACCTAATCTATTTTTATGTGTAGGAAAATTATTTATCTCATGTAAAATGAAATAAATACAATCCAACTTTAATTCGCACCAAATTTTTGGTATATTCTTCATTTATATGTGATACGTATTTTATTTTTAATAAATAATTTATTTTAAAATCAAATGAAAAAGATATCGATGCACTGAAAATTTTATAAAAAATTTAATAATAAATAAGACACGTATCACGTTATAAATGAAAGATGTACTGCAAATTTAATACATATGTACCAGTAAAGAAATTTTCAGAAGCCAACGTTGTTAAAACTGAGGGCCCTAGGGGGTGTGCGAATGTAGATGTATTAGGGTTTGGGGGAGAAAAGTTCTTCCATAATATTGATGACTTCTTTGCGCAGACATAGAGATATATTATTATTTAGTTTGCATCTCATCAAAACCTCACTGTACGAGTTAATTTTTTTATGTACGTAAATAGCTAGCAATTCACTCATTTTTCTTGTACCTAGCTACTAAGCGTGAACCTGGATCTAAGTGCAACAACCAATTGAATACTCATTTAGGGGCCCAAACTTGGGTCCATATGAACCGCGATAATCTTAGCTATTGATACTCTTTTTATTGCAAAGATGCCAGACTATCTCTCAGTCCCACGGCTATCTAATAATCTAATGACTAATACAGTTCTGTCCCAAATTAACCACCATGTTATAAACTTAACTTCATTAGGTACGTAACTTTTATTCAAATATCTTATAAATAATTAATTATTATGAAATTTCAAAACATTGACATTCACTTTTCAAACGAAACTTTTTTTTATAAAGAAAGAGGAATATTATTCTCATCTGACATGACAGAATTTTTCTCTCGTGCACTCACAACTTATAGAATAGAGGAGAGAAAAAAATAGAGAGTGGATCCCAACTTTGATTTATGAGTGCATGAGAGAACACATAAAACTAATATTTCCCATGAAGTAAAAAAATATAAGAGGATTTGCATCTATCATTTCACATGATACAAATTTTTTTCCTACACACATAATTTTTTGTGGGGCCCGCATTTAAAAAAAAAAACTAATGCACGCAAAATAAATCTCTATAACATTAGATAATCACTTTTCCTACAACATAACTCTTATAAAACCTAAATATAATATAAAAAATCACCTATGACCTAACAACTCAAGGTAACTGTTAAGAATCTTGAGATATACCACCCCAAAAGCTAGCTCAAAGAGTGAGAGTGACCAAGGCCTTATAAACTCCACATTAGTTGTTCATCCAACCAATGTGGGACTATATATCTCAAAACGCCCCCTCACACGAGAGCCTATTGGGCTTGAAGAGTGGATGATGTAACAGACCCAACCTACCTGTGCTAAGAGAGTCCACAAGAGAAAGTGAGGGACGGCAAGACTCTCATACCATATAAAGAGCCTTGGGATACACCACCCCAAAAATTAGCTCAAAGGGTGGGAGTGTCTAAGGTCTTATAAACTCCACATTAGTTGTTCATCCAACCAATGTGAGACTATATATCTCAACATTAACAATGAAATTTTCATTAAAAAAAAAAAAGGAGAGGGAAGAAGGATAAAAAGGTGAGACAAAAGTGTGACTAATCCAGCAAAATGGGTGGACTGGTACGGCAAAGCAATTTCTTACAGTAACAAACCATATGGATGCTGTGATTGAAGTCTGAGAAAAGCTGCATGCGTATGCGAACACTGAACTCTACCATATGTTCGCCTGTCATGTGATGTTTCACCAGCAGGGAAAGAGCAAAAGAGAAAGAGAAAACAAATAGCAGGGAAAAGAAAAACACTAACCCAATTGGTATGTGATCTGTAGCACCGATACAGGATACGTGACACGATATGACATGACACTCCATTATATTAATTTTAAAAAAGGTTAGATTTTGATACGTTAAGACACGTTTTGATATTAAATAATTTTTTAATTTATGTAGTGTATATTATATTTAATATTCAATAATTTAACAAAAAAATGAAACTAAACTTATAATATTCATCAATTTTGCAAAGAAATATAAGATATCCCAAACTATGTTGCACCGGCACCGACACGAGACACGAGATATGACACTCTGACACGTTAATTTTAAAAAAATTTAAATTTCGACACGTTAGGACACGTTTTGATATTATATATTTTAATTTATGTAGTCTATATTATATTTAGTATTCAATAATTTAACACAAAAATAAAGATAAACTTATAATATCCATCAATTTTGCAAAGAAACATAATATATCTCAAATGTTTATATTAAACTCAATAAAATCGTAATCTAACGAATCTAATAGTTGGAACTCAAAATGCAACGCAACGTAATCTTTGAACCTTTTTTCAGTCTTTGCAACGAGTATTGGAGAGTCGGGAAGTATCGGAATGTTAGTGAGTGTCTGGAAGTTTCGGTAGTTCATAGGGTATGTCGTATGTGATTGTTGGCAACAATACTAACAAAACTAAAAAGAAAAAGTACGATTTAAAGCAAGAAACATGGAAGAACACTTATCGGAAAGGTGCAGATTTTCTATTAAAATGTTATAATTAATAATGGTGTTATTATACCCTTAAGTGTAAACCCTTTCAAAAAGAATACTCCATCGTCATTTGGGGGAAAAATTAGAAATTTATTAAAAAAAATTATTGTAAAATTTAGTATGTGGGACAAAATAAAATTGACTTTGTCGATTCTTTGCTCTTGCAAAGTATGACTTCTTCTTTCTTTCTTTTTTGATTCATGCAAAGTATGACTTAGATTATATCATACCCCGTTCTAGAACCGGTTTGTTAACTTTACGTACGACATTAATCGCAGTTATAATCACAACAATTAAAATAAAGTATGGATAAATTTTTTCCTTATTATTTATAAACGTTTTTGTTTAAAATAATTTCGTAATTAAAACAATTCTCATAATGTGATTATAACTTAAACTAGTTGTGGAACACATATTGTAAGTTTTATTTAGATCAGAGGTTGCTACCATAGTGTGTCAAGCAGTCTCCTTAGACCACCAAGGCTTAAAAACTCATTTTTATTGTTATTCAACACTAAACACCTTTACCTTTTAATTACCTACGAAATTTTATATTACTTATATGATCCTCATGTTCCAATATGTTATAGATCTCTTCGTTATCTTCGCGTAGGTTCAAACCGCGCTCAAATCGAAGCATTGTAGCCCAAGTTGTGAATTTTCTACGAAACGAGTGTTGAACCTACTGGTCCCGGCGGGATTTGCATCACGAAACAGAAGCTTAGGCTCGAATGGCGCCGGAAATACGTTTTTCCACTGTATCTTGGCGCGGTTTGCGCCAACCACGGAGCCAATTGCACCAAAGTTATGAGATTACATTTAGCCTTAGTATTTTACCCCTAACTGGAGTTATACTTATCCGATTGACGCAATCTTAGTCTCGTTGGAAAGCTAAGAAAAAGATCTACAACTTCCATTAGACACAAGGGTCCAAATCTATTATAGAGGATATAAAAAATGGACAACAATACATGATATCTTTATTTTTACATGAATTTTTAACTTAAAGGTCTTCTTTTACCTAGTTTACATCATATAACCACTTCAATACATGATTCTTAGTTTTTTCAAGGTACACATTTATCAAAAGAAGCATCCATGCCCTTTCATCATATATATATACAATCTCTAAATGCCTTCAATACATAATCATGAGACTTAGCTACAAAACACTATGATCAATTCCTTAGCTCCCATCAACAAAAGAGACACCAAAGGAGATGAGCATAGGCTAAGTCCATCAAAATAAAGCATGACATACATATAACAATTGGCTTCATATATGAATCCTATACATAGGAACTACACAATGACATGCATATAACAAATTAATGCAAAATTTTCATGTATCAACTAGTCCAAGTATGGCCACTTGCCACCTGAGGCTCCTGCAGTATCTTTACCTGAAAGGGGTCCCCACAACACGGGGTGTGATATATAAATACATCTTAGTAAACTAGGGGTCCTTGGAGCATCTCTCCACCCCATAATTCCCTTACAGTATAATAGCAATAATCAGTAAATAATGCAGTAAATACATATCCATGCAGTGTGTAAAAACATCTCCAGGAGACATCCCTCGAGCTCTCATGCTATCCTAAGGATACTCAGATGCAAAATAGTCCTACTGGCCAGCTAAACTACCAAGTATGAGTTACATCGTCATGCAACATACAAAACATAGGGAAACACCATCCTATGCCACACAATTACATACACATACGTATAACAAAGCATTAAACTACCTTATTACATATACAACACCATCAATAACCATTACCCGTTCTGGGCTTGGTGGCACAGTAAATGGATCAATTCCCAAGGTCCGAAGGCTTACCTCAAAGCTCCAATTCAACCTTTTCTCACCAACAAGTTTTACAACCAATCAACTTTGAATTCAAGCTATAATTTGCAAAATACACACCTACACCAAGGTGTCCCATAATCAATCAATACAAGTTAATGAATATCAACATATTCATCAACAAAATAACAACTCTACACCACAACTTGGCATGAGCTTACCTATCCAAATGAGTTAATCAAGCTCCATAGCTTGTTCCAATGAGTGGTCACTCAGAGTTGGTCCATGTGCCTCAATCCTAGCAACACAAGGACACCATCAATCATCTAACTAATTAATTGCTCAAAATGCTAGAACATCCATAAGCCCAAGCATGAATTTTCCCATATTGAACAATAAATAAATGACTATCTAAACTCATTTCTACTGTTTATTTATCATCTACAACAACTTTACAAAGGGATTAAGCTTAAATCAAACTCAAACTCATACAACCCCAAAACATTATTCATCATCTTCCTCCATCATACAAACTCTATGAAAACCAAGCTTAAGGAGTGGAAACTTACCACAAATGACTACACAACCATGGAATGAGTGCTCCCTAAGTCCCCAAGAAGTGAAATGCTCCCAAACCCTTTCAATCTTCAAAGGGGGGCGAAATTTTGGAGAGAGAAATCTCACACCACAATGCTCCCCACTCAAAACCAAGTTAGGATTAAGGATGAGAGGAAGATTCTAAATGATTTAGACTTTTGAATCACCCAAATCAATTGAGAAATGGTGAAACTAGGGTTTGTTTCTCAATTTGGTCTTCTCTCCCTTTCTCTCGGCCTTTCCACGAGGAAAGAGAAGAAAATTGGGGATTTGGTTTGTGTTTTCATATTTATATATGTTAAGTTATCTCCACCGGGTATCAGCTCATCTATCTACTCAACTTCATTCACCACCAAACTTTACCCAAAAGTCTGAAATGTTTTTCTAGGAATATTTTCATTTTTACTTTTATATTTTGGGTACTTTTGTCTATACCCATTTTTATCCCATAATTTTCACTGACAACACTTTTTACCTCGAATGTGACCTTAATTCACTTAATTAGATATTTTACCTAATTTAACCCACTAATACCTACTTAATTACTTAATTATATGTAATTTATTAATTAATTAGGCTAGGACTATTATAATTCAATATTAATGAAGAGTAATATGTAATTTGTTGATTGATACACGACACCGTTCTTAAAAATATTTAAAAAAAATTAATTTACGGAACAGAAATGATTAGAAATTATATTTGGTGAAATTAATTTAATTTTTTATACTACAGAAATAGAATGAATAGGTAGTCTAGGAATAATATATATATATATATATATATATGCGCCTGAGGTCAAGTGGAGCATAAGTGGTCACGCTCAATCCCGGCATAACATCTTGTAATAGATCCGTAAATATATTAAAATAATTATATATTTGTAATTCTTTATTTAAATTACAATAATTTTTTTTTTTGCAGGTAACAATATGTGCCACAACTGTCATTTCCACATGACCAAAAGTGATTAAACTATACCATTATATATAGTAAATAGTTTCTAAACTATACTGTTTTGGTGAATGTTCCATTCCTATGTAAAATCAATTTTAGTATATAATATCTAAATGGCTTTTGGTAATGCGTAATAGACGTGTTAGAAGGAACGCAAGATATCATAACATCTGGATTCAGTTTTATATTTGGTGTAATTTAAAAATGGATTTTATAAGTTATGTTGTAGGAAAGGTAGTTGTGTAATGTTATAGAGATTCGTTTTGCGTGCGTTATTTTTTTTTTTTGTTTTTTTTTTGCTTTAGAAAGTGTGGGTCCCACAAAATGTTATGTATGTAGGAAAGTTGTTGGTGTCATATGACATTATAGATATAAACCACTTTAAACATTTGAAAATAAAAAATATGATCCGACACAAAAAAAAATGGCCCCATCTTTCTTTCTTTTTTGAGTAAGTATATTCTAACTACCAAAAAATCCTATTACTAACTTACTACCCATCACATCACCATTGGATCAAAGAGAGAATGTTAAAAAGTTTTTGAAGAGAGAGAAAATGTTAATCTAATGGTGATTAGATAGGTAGTAAGTTGGTAGTAGAAAATTTTGGTAGTAAGAATATCCCTTCTCTTCTTTTTTAGTGGGAATTACATCAAATTTATTAGATTGACATGACATGACACAAAAATATCCAATAACATAACATTTGTAAACTCCGTCTTTTAATTTTAGGGAAAAATATTTATCCTTTTAAATGATAAAATTTATATCATTTCACTCTTACAAAGAGGTGGGACCCACACCTTTATTTTTGTTGTCAACACTCTCTTCTCCTTTGTCTATTTTTTCTCTCTTAAAATGATATTATATATTATTTGAAATAACACACATTTTACCCTTAATTTTACTATATAATTTCATTCCATTTTATTCGCTCACTGAACACTATCTATGTGAGCAGCAGGTAACTCACGTCTCTCAAATGCTCAAATGATAGAAAATAACCAAATTTAAAGGGTAATCTATCTTAAAACGCCATCGGCAACGTCACAGAGAAGACATAAATAATTGTATGGAGTATATATATACGCAATGATGGGATAAATTATAATATCTCCCCACCCCTCAATCTCCACCAAACAAGAGGAAAATAATGTGATGCTTGACTCGTTCTCTATTTTTATCTTCTGTTAGCATGTTTTTATTAATAATTTAAAGAAGACACCATATTGTTTATCAAATAATAATAATAATAAGACACCATTTTTTTGTTTTTATAATTTTGTGAAGAAAAGAGTGAAAATAATTTGACAATTTCCCTCGCAAAATTTTGAAAGCATAGAAACAGTGAAAATAAAATATCTTTGTAAGGGGAAGGTTATAGTTACTATATCTTATTGTTGTTACTTATTACTACGAAATCGTAATCGTTGATTTTCATCAATCTAACGGTTATAATTTATTGGGACATACTTATTAATTAATTATTAATTACCAACAAATTATAACCGTTAGATTGACGGAAATCAGCGGTTACGATTTAGTAGTAACAAAAAGAGGTAGTAACTATAACCTCTCCCTCTAATTAATAATAAAAATATTTCAGCTGAAGTGTTTAGATGTGGACAAAATTAATCTAATTTGAGAATGTTGAAGGTGGTTTTAAATATTTTTTCAAATAGGTACCTAATTATTTTTGAGAAAGGTTATACTCTACCTATTTTTTGTAGGTGGTTTTAAATATTTTTTCAAATATGTACCTAATTATTTTTTAGAAAAGTTATACTTATTACCTATTTTTTTACTACTTCTTACTACCAATTTTTAACCGTTGATTTCTGTCAATCTAACGGTTATAATTTATGGGATCATAATTATTAATTAATTATTAATTTGCAATAAATTACAATTATTAGATCGATGGAAATCAACGATTAAGATTTGGTAGTAAGAAGTAGTAAAAAAAAATAGTATACGTAACCATTCCCATTATTTTTAGGGAAAAAGTTCGAAAATCCCTTATGATTTTTTTTTTTTGTAATTAAATCCCCTATGATTTTATTGTGAATCAATTATGGGGAAAATTACTCTTATATTACATGTGATAAATTTCTCTTCTACACACCCTTCGATAACTCTGCCACCTTTTTTTTCTTCAGATGGTGGAGCCCACAAATTTATCTCTATGACATGAGGTAACTTATCTCCTTTAACATGAGATTAATAGAACCCATCACTTATTCATTTATTTTATTTTTTTAATCACTTATCCCTTATATTTATTTCCATCTAAAATCCTCCTTAACATCGTTAATAAAATAGATAATACATATATTTTCTCTTTTTTAAAAGAAGAAAACAAACTGATAACAAAAAAAAATTGAAGAAAAAAATAAAAACTCGACATGTTGGAAACTTATATCACTTACATAAAAAATTAAAAGATAAAAAAAGAAAAAATAGAAGAAGAAAAAAGACTAAATATTTTCAATATATTTGGATTTCTTTTTTTTATTTAAATATATTTGATCTTTTTATTTATTTATTTTTCTACTTTTAATCTTTTCTTAAGTGTTGTAAATTTCTAACATGTTTGATCTTTTTTTTTTCTTTTTTTTTTCCTCAATCTATTTTCTTCTTTTAAGAAGGGTTAAATAAGCAAATGAATTAAGTTTCTAATAATTTCAAAGGTGGATTTGGATATAAAAAAATCATAAGAGATAAGTAATTAAAAAAAAGGAAAATAAATAATTCAAAGCAAAACAGAAGAATTATACAACTTGATCGGACCAAATACTATATGGACAGTCTAATAAGTATTGAGCCCAATCACACACGGTTGAGACACTTCAAGTGGCTCTTGGCCTGGGCCTGGTATTTGCTATTGAGTTGATCTTGAGTTGTTATCCTTCACGTTGGATCACACCGAATGGGGGTACCTGCGAAGATACTCTGATGCTTAAGTCAGGTGTGTTATGTAGTTAAGTAAATGATGATCGTACCTTGGTGGTATATCGTTTGTTTATATAGCAATAGGGATGCCACCTTTGTCAAGGCGACATGGCTTTTGAGTGGCCAGCCTTGCGTTGCAGGTCAGACAAAGGAGAGGGCATATGACAAAAATAATTTGAATAAGAATCTAAGATATTGTGCAATGTTAAAGGATGATCAGTATGCAAGTATCAAGTTGCATCTGATATTTTATTTTTACATAAGTTTGTTAGATAGTTAGTTAAGCTCGTATAACTTTCTGTTAGCAACTAGAAGCGAGTTAGTTAGTTAGTTAGTTTACTGATACCCTATGTATATATAGAGTCATTCTTTATATTGTACTTACTTTTGATAACACAGAATTTTCCAGATATGAATTTTCTCTCTCATTTTATTGCTCTTTCTTTGGGTTCTAATATGGTATCAGAACTCTGGTATTTTCTTGACATCTTGTTTTTCCTTTTGTTTATTTCGTCTTTCTTTCACAATTACCATGGCGAATCTGAATCCAAACCAAAGCTCCCTTCCAGATCATCCCACGAACCCAGCCAATCCGTTGTATTTCCATCCATCAGAAAATCCGAATCTTGTTTTAGTTACACCACTCCTTAATGGCAAGAATGTTCATTCTTGACAGAGATCGATGAAGATGGCTTTACGATATAAAAACAAGATATGTTTTGTAGATGGAACTTTCAAAATTCCAGAGGAGAATGATTCCACATTTTCTGCATGGGATCGTTGTAACACAATGGTTCTATAATGGATTCATCACTCAATTGAAGGATCCATTGTGAAATCGATAATATGGATGGAAAAGGCACATGAAGTTTGGAAAGATCTCAATGAGAGATTTTCACAAACAGATATGTTTCGAACTGGTGACTTACAGGAAGACATTCATCGTCTTCATCAAGGAGAATGTACAGTGAGTGATTTCTTTACTCAACTGAAAACTCTTTGGGATGAATTGGAGAATCTTCAGCCTTTACCAAATTGTACCTGTGGAGCAGCTGATAAATTCAAGAAATGTCGTGAAGAGAATCAGGTTATAAGATTCTTGAAAGGCTTAAGTGATCAGTTCTCTCATGTACGTTCACAAATCATGTTGATTGATCAACTTCCAAGTATGAATAAAGCCTTTTCTCTGGTGATTCAACAAGAACGTCAAATGAACTATGAGAATGTGATTGAATCTGATATGGAAACAAAAGCATATGCTGTTAATCAGCAACGCACTCGAAATTTCATTCCAAACAAGTTCAAAGGAGGTAGAGGAATGAAATTGTGCACTCATTGTGGATGTGATAATCATACAGTGGATACATGTTATGCTAAGCATGGATATCCACCGGGTTATCGAAACAGAAACAATGTAGCTTCCGCTAATGCAATAGAGACCTCTGATAATTCTAATGATGTGAAGGAAGATTGTAGATCTGTCACTATCAGTCAAGAAGAATATCGAAATCTCACTGATCGTTTCCATCAGACAAAGGTGGAGACCGGAAATGAAGGCACTGCTTCTCATAGTGCAAATATGATTCAATCCACTCAGAGCATGGCTTTGAACGCTAATAATGGTAAGACTTTTGTCCAATGGATTGTAGATACAGGAGCGACTGATCATATAGCTTCTACACTTTCTCATTTTTCTTATTTTAAGAAAATTGAACCTGTTATGATCATGCTTCCAAATGGCCATAGGGTTTCAGCACAACACTCTGGCACATTTATTTTGTCTTCATCACTGAAACTTGTTGATGTGCTATATGTGCCTGAATTTCGCGTAAACTTGATTTCACTTGCGAAATTATTAACACAGCATGAACTCATATTTTGTGGTTCTGTTTGTGATATTAAATAGATCCTTTCGAGCCAAGTAGTTGGTTTAGCTAAGTTGGACAAAGGACTATTTGTTCTGGAAGCTGAAGACTTAGCAAGACACAACACTGAGACTTTAATATGTCTTCTTTAGATAGATATAATAATTTTGTTAAGCCATGTATGGCTATCAATACTATTTCTAATCATATTGTAAGCAAATCTAATGATGCTTCTCTTCTATGGCATTATGTTTAGGTCACATTTCTGATTCTGTGATGACAGATATGTGTAATCGCTTTCCATTTGTACATTGTAATAAGGCAGGACCTCCTTGTGATGTTTGTCACTTTGCCAAACAAAGAAAGCTATCCTATTCCAACAGCAATAGTGTTTCACAAAAACCATTTGATCTCATCCACACAGATATTTGGGGTCCTTTTTTAGTTCCTTCAATTAATGGTGACAAGTATTTTTTAACCATTGTGGATGATTTTTCAAAGTTCACTTGGGTGGTGTTGATGAAACATAAAAGGAGAGACACGTAATCACTTGCGCAATTTCTTTAAATTGATTGAGAATTAGTTTAGTACAACTATTAAAGTAATTCGCAATGACAATGGTGTAGAGTTCATGATGCATGATTTCTATGCAAGTAAAGGAGTAATTCACCATACTTCTTGTGTCCAAAGTCCACAACAGAATGGTGTGGTGGAAAGAAAGCACCAACACATTCTAAATGTGGCAAGAGCTTTATGTTTTCAAGCCAAACTACCTTTAGAGTTCTGGTTGTTTTGTGTTTTACATGTTGTACATCTTATTAATCAAGTCACTACTCCTCTTCTTGCTGGAAAAACACCATATGAGGCACTTCATGCTCAGCTACCTTTGCTCATCCATTTGAAGGTGTTTGCTTGTCTCTGTTATGCAAGCTCTCTCATCAATGGACATACAAAGTTCACTTCTAGAGCTCGAAAGTGTTTGTTCTTAGGTTACAAACTAGGAACAAAGGGATATGTTCTGTTGGATCTTAATTCCCATGAAGTATTTGTTTCAAGAAACGTAGTTTTCTATGGGCAACTTTTTCCTTTCAAGCATAATTACAACAAACCTTCTCCAACCAATGAAACACAAAACATTCCATCAACCCTTAATGATTTCCAACTCTCCCATATCTCATCTGGTTCCAAACTTGAGGAACCTATTACAAACACATATTATACCTCAAACACAAACACAAACACAAACTTATCCTACAGCTGAACAAATGGATTTAAACACAAATGACCCCCCTCCTCGTTGTTCCAATTGAACACAACGTAACCCCACATACCTAAATGATTTTCACTGTAACCTTACTCCCACAACACCATATCCTTTAGCCTCATTCCTCACCTATACCTCATGTCCATCCACTCACTCCAAACTGTGTCATAACATAAACACCATTCATGAACCTAAAACTTACAATGAAGCTGCTCAACATGTACACTGGAAAGAAGCTATGAATTCTGAACTCAAAGCTCTTGAACAAAACCATACTTGGTCCCTCACAGAACTGCCCCCCGGCAAGCATCCTATTGGAAGTAAATGGGTTTTCAAAACCAAACTACGTGCTGATGGTAGTATTGGACGCCATAAAGCGCGCCTCGTAGCAAAGGGTTATACCCAACTCGAAGTTGTGGACTTTCTTGATACTTTCTCTCCAGTTGCGAAAGTTGCTACTATCAGGATTCTCCTTAGTATTGCCACTGCAAAGGGATGGCATTTGGAGCAGCTCAACGTTAATAATGTGTTTTTACAGGGAGAACTTCACAAAGAAGTTTACATGAAATTACCTCCTGGTGTTGAATCAAACTCACCTAACCAAGTATGTAGATTGCAAAAATCCTTGTATGGATTAAGATAAGCAAGTAGACAATGGTATTCTCGTCTTACCTTTGCACTTATTTCCAGCGGATATAAGCAATCTGAAGCTGATCATTCTTTGCTTACCAAGGTAAATTCGAATTCATTCACAACCTTGTTGATATACGTTGATGATATTGTATTAGCAGGAGACAATATGCAAGAAATGTCTGAAGTTAAATTGTTTCTGGATTCTGAATTCAAAATCAAAGACTTGGAAAAACTGCACTACTTCCCTGGTCTTGAGATTTTAAGAACAAAAGAAGGAATGGGCATCAATCAGCAAAAATATGCTTTAGGTTTGATTGCAGATGGTGGAGTAATTGGAGCTAAACCATCTTCAACACCGATGGAACCAGGAACTAAACTTGACCGTGAGTCAAGAAAAATCTATGAAGATGCTGGGAAATATAGAAGACTCATTGGAAGACTTCTATACTTGACCACTACAAGACCTGATATATGCTATGCAGTTCAGCAGCTTAGCCAATTTATTTCGAATCCAACATATATACACATGAAAGCTGCATTACATGTATTACGGTACATCAAAGGTGCTCCTGGGAATGGTTTATTTTATCCAGCCAAGAATGATCTAGTGCCTACTGGTTTTGCGGATTCTGATTGGGCAACGTGTTCTGACTCTAGAAGATCAATAACAGGCTTTTGTGTGTTCTTGGGTAATTCATTGGTAGGATGGAAATCGAAGAAACAGACGAATGTATCTAGAATTTCTTCAGAGGCAGAATATAGAGCATTGGCATCATTGACATGCGAACTGCAGTGGGTTCGTTACATTATGCAAGATCTGAATGTTGCAATTCCTAAACCAATATCAGTATATTGTGACAATCGTTCAGCAATATACTTGGCCCATAATCCTAGCTTCCATGAAAGGACGAAGCATATAGAAATCGACTGTCATTTGATCCGATAAAAGATTACTTTGGGTCTCATACACTCCTTCTCGTATCCTCTATAGCACAGTTGGCTGATTCTTTTACTAAGAATCTGTCACCAGGTCCTTTTAAGATTTTGATTGCCAAGTTGGGTTTCGTTAACATACACCATCCAACTTGAGGGGGGTGTTGATATATGTTATTTATCAGTATGCAAGTATCAAGTTGCATCTGATATTTTATTTTTACATAAGTTTGTTAGATAGTTAGTTAAGCTCGTACAACTTTCTGTTAGCAACTAGAAGCGAGTTAGTTAGTTAGTTTACGGATACTCTATGTATATATATAGTCATTCTTTGTATTGTACTTACTTTTGATAATACAGAATTTTCCATATATGAATTTTCTCTCTCGTTTTCTTGCTCTTTCTTTGGGTTCTAATAAGTAGGGGTGTTCGTGGTCTGGATTGGATTGGTTTTGAAGCAAAAAACCATCTGATCCAATTCCTTCGGTTTGGTCATTACATCATCCGATCGGTTTGATTTTTTTTTCAAATCCGATCCAATTTTTTTCAGTTTGGATTGGATCGGTTTTCGGTTTTTTGAAAGCCAAAAAAACAAAAAAGAATTATTTTCAGAAAAAAATGACAATGTTTCAAAACATTTCAAACGTTGATCAGAATTGGTTCACATGTCTTGTACATCAGTTAAAGGCTCAAAGAGACCAGAGTTCGTCCCAAAATTAATCATCTGACATCATTATAAGATCTACACGTTGATCAGAATAGTGAATATACCAATGACATTCAGTAGTATCTTTCTTCCAATTTTGTGGATATCAAAAGTTGGTGGACGGATTTTATGGCAGGTAGGATCAATCAGTCCAAAACATCTTAACTCTTACACATAGATCCAAAGGTGAATACTATTGCTTCATCACACGAATAACGGGAAGAAATTTATAAATCTGTTTTGCTATACCTTTATCATGCCCTTGATGCAAATAAAATCAAGTGTTACAGTACCTTTGTTGTATGTTTAACAGAAGAGACAAATGTTGATTTTTTAGAAGAAATAGATATGCTACTGGTGCCAGAGCGTGAGTGACTGAGAAGAGTGAGAGACCGAGAGGATGGCAAGACTCAGATGCCACTGGTGAGTTTGGATGGATTAGGTTTAGAACTTTGGGTGGGTTTAAAACTAATGGGCTATATACCAAAAAAAAAAAAAACTAATGGGCTAACGCACGGGTGGGTTTAAAACTTTGGGCCGGCTATTATTTGGATAGGTATAATTTGGTAAAAAAAAAAAGTTTGGTTCGGTTTGGATTGGATCGGTTTTCAACATCAAAACCGAAAACCGATCCAATCCATTAAATTTTTTCGATTTTCGGTTTTCGGTTATTCCGGTTTTCGGTTTTTCGGTTCAGTTTTTGTGATTTGAATCGGTTTGGATCGGTTTATGAACACCCCTACTAATAAGTATTAAAGCTGCAGAAGCAAGGATTCACATAAAAAGAAGGAAGAACGTAACAAAAGGTCGATGATCAAAAACTTCAAAGAAAAACAGAGATATATACCTTGAATGTCCTGTCGGTCATGTTGCACAATATACCTATTTCGATGTCCAAACTGGGGAATCAGAACACATTAAGGTGAATATGCTACTTCATTTTCCAATTCAACTTGTCTTTATCGACTAATTTTGCTTGATATTCTCCGTTTTTTATCCTTTCTTTAATATGAGTTAGTGCAAAAATGATAATTACAGGGCAATGAACAAATAAACACAACTGGAAAAGGGATGCCATCAAAACCATGGTTGGTTACACTATCTTATGGATTCCTAGTTATTCTATTTTTCTTTTCCGTTTGAAGAAAAATAAAAAGGAAATTGCTATGCCATATGTATTTTTTAGCGCAAAACCACATGAACATGAGTGCAAGGAAATTGACTAACCTTTAGCCTTACAACGACTCTTTTCATAACATGCATGCTTTTGTGCTAGGAAAGTCCTTTCCCGTATACAAATGACAGCTGACACGATTAATTCGAAAGATTCTAAGACAATTTGCTGCTTAAAAGAAGAAAGAAAGCAGAAGACCATTACTCAGCTTGAGTAGAAAACCGTAAGGGCCCGGTTTTATTTTTGGGTAATATTTCTATCATGTAACATGATATAAAAAAGCATTCCTACTCACACATTGAATATTGTGTCAACATTTCTTTTGTTTATCATTTTTTTTTCATGATGGGTCCCATCAAAGTTTGTTTGGGTAGGAAATTGGTTTTGTATTATGTTACATAACATATGTATTTCCCTTTATTTTTTATTTTGTACCATTCAATGTGTGCTAGTGCTACCTCAACTCCTAAGAATCTCCGGCTCCTAATGGGAGTAAACCCACGAAACACGAAACCCATATATAATTATGTTGTTCATATGGAACCCAATTCACTCATTCCCCCTCCATGTTCACCTTGAAAGTTAAGATCCCATGCATAAACACGTTCTAACACCCATCACATTGATGGGAAGCCATTGAAGGTTTATAATAGAAGGAGAAGAAATAGGCTGGAGCAAAGAACAAGTAATGAGCATGAAGAAAAAGGAAGTAATGAGCATGAAGAAAGTAATGAGCATGAAGAAAAAGGCCCAAATGAAGAATATGAAGAAAGCCCAAATGCAAGCCCAAAGAAAAGAGGAGCAGGAGAAGAGAAGGCAAGGGAGAGAGGGAACGAAGAAGGTCACGTGGCATAACCAAGGAAAAGAAGGAGTAACAGAAAAAGGAAAATAGTGGTGAGGGAAGGGAAGTTAGTTAGAAGAGAGAGAATGAGGTGGAAAGGAAATTGGTTATAAAGAAGGGGAATGCAAAGTGTAAGGGTAGTTTTTGAGTAATGGAATAGTGAGTGGGAAAGGGTACTCAGAGAGTCCCTTGGGTGTTTCTGTTTTTCCTCCAAGGAAAATTAAAGCCATTGTTAGTTGTAAATCTGCAGCTGTAGCCTTTGCATGATCCAAAGTGTCTCAGTTTGTAGAACTATTTCAATACAGATTTTTATTTTCTTTTCAATCTTATTTGTGTGAAAATCTGGTTTCATCATTTTGGTATCAAAGCTCCCGTTCCTTGGAGCAGTGAATGGTAGTGACGAGAATGGAGGCAAGATTGGAATCAATAGAGAGGAGGACTACACAATTCGAAGGAAGAGTAGAGGAGATGACCATCGAGATGCGTCAACTCCGCGAAACTGTTATGGCCTACTTTGATCGAGTGGATCAACAGGAACCTAATTCAGGAGGAGGACGAGGATCGAACAATAACGGAGCAGGAAACGCAGGAAGAGGCAACCGCAACGGTGGCGGCAGGGATGAAGACCGTATGAGACGATTGGAGGTTCCATACTTTGCCAGAGACGATCCATATGGCTGGATTTATCGCGCGGAGAGATATTTCCGGATCAATCAGATTCCACCGGAGGAACAAGTAGAAGCCGCATCGATTTGTATGGAGGGAAAAGCTCTTAATTGGTTTCAGTGGTGGGAATCCAGGAACCCGGCCATCGACTGGGAGCAGCTTCGTTCGGCGATGTTGCAGAGGTTTCATACCTCTTCCTCTGGAAATCCTTTCGAAGCACTCATGTGTCTGAGGCAATCGGGGACGGTGTCGGAGTATAGGGAGAATTTCGAGATGCTAGCGGTACCCTTACGAGATGCGGATGACGAAGTCATGAAGGCGGCCTTTCTCAACGGGTTAAGAGAGGTGATTCGCGCGGAGGTGAGATTACATCACTTTACCAGCATGGAGGAGTTGATGACGCTAGCACAACGGGTAGAGGAGAAAGAAATGGTGACTGGAAAGGGAGAAGCGGTCACGAGCCGTAGCAACAATGGGCCGAGTGTGGGCCACCACCAAAAAACTGCATTGCCAACCCGTAACAATCAATTTGGGCCGGGTGGACGAGGGCCCAATCACAATGGTGCCAATAATAGTGGACCACGGTTTAATGGACCCCAGCCCCAGCCCAACGAAACTAATCCCATTTTAGGGCAAAAATCGTCGATGACGGGAGAAGGGCAAGGTTCCACAAGTGGAGGGGCAAACACTTCTGGCCGCCGTAACCCTCGATTGAGGCGACTGACGGAGGAGGAGATGGCGGAGTATCGTCGCCGGAATTTATGCTACAGATGTGATGCACCTTTTTCCCATGACCATATCTGTGGCAATCCCAGCCTACGGATTATGTTGTTGGGCATCAGAGATGAAGGAGACGATATGAATGAGGAGAACGAAGATGGTGCGGCCATCGACGGCGGTGGAGAGCAACCGCTAAGGCTAAGCATGCATAGCGTGGTGGGGGTAACGACAAATCAGTCGTTGAAGGTTTGGGGAAAAATATTGGGACGAACGGTGATGGTACTGATAGACTCAGGGGAAACACACAACTTCATTCACGATCAACTAGTGAAGGAGCTGCAGTTACCCATGGATGGATCTTCGATGCACAAGGTGGTGGTAGGAGATGGCCACAAGGTACACAATAGAGGAGTCTGTAAAAAGGTAACCATCTTTTTCCCCAATCCGACTGTGATTCAAGATTTTTATCTCTTCCACTTAACGGGTGTGGATGTAGTACTGGGGTTTGAATGGTTGGCTAGTTTGGGAAAGATCCGGGCCAACTTCAGAGATCTGAATCTGAAAATACCTACTGGAAATGGAGTGATCGAACTGAAGGGAGATCCAGCCGTGACCAGAAGCATGATGTCTTTCAAGAAAATGGGGAAAACATGGAAAAAAGGAACAGAGAAATACTATATTGAGCTACGTTTGCTGTCAGAGGAGGAGGGAAAAAAACTGGAAATGGCTGATGTTTTGGTAGGAGTGTTACAATCTTATGAGGATGTATTCATAACTCCTCAGGAACTTCCTCCAAAAAGGGCCTGTGACCATCATATCAATTTGAAGGAGGGGGGAGAGACTCCCAATATTCGACATACCGATATCCACGATACCAAAAGGAGGAAATTGAGAAATTTGTGAAAGAGATGTTGTTGACAGGGATGATCAGACCAAGTACTAGTCCATACTCAAGCCCATTAATCCTGGTCAGAAAAAAAGATGGTAGTTGGAGATTTTGTGTGGATTACAGGGCTCTAAATCACATTACCGTGACGGACAAATTTCCCATGCCCATGATTGATGAGCTCCTCGATGAACTGGGAGGAGCAGTGATGTTCTCTAAATTGGACCTAAAATCTGGTTACAACCAGATCCGGATGTGTGTGGAGGACATTCCGAAGAAGGCATTTCGGACACATGAGGGACATTACGAATACATTGTAATGCCTTTTGGGTTGAAGAACGCTCCGTCCACGTTTCAAGGGCTGATGAATGAAGTTTTTAGGCCATTTCTGAGGAATTTCGTCTTGGTCTTCTTTGATGACATCTTAGTGTACAACAAAGATGTTCAATCTCTTGTTCAGCATTTAACTCAGGTACTAGATATTCTGAGACAGAATAGACTAACGGCCAACAGAAAAAAATGTAGCTTTGGTAAAGATGAGCTGGAATATCTGGGACACATTATCAGTAAGGAGGGGGTCAAGGCTGATCAGAATAAGGTGGAAGTCATGCGGTTGTGGCCACGTCCTAAAAATCTCAAAGGTTTGAGGGGTTTTTTGGGAATTACTGGGTACTATAGGCGTTTTGTGAAAGAATATGGGTTGGAAGCGAGGCCATTAACCCAATTACTGAAGAAGGACAATTTTGTGTGGAGTGAGACAGCAGAGAAGGCTTTTGAGGAGTTAAAAAAAGCAATGTTGAAACTGCCCACGTTAGCATTGCCTAACTTTGACAAGCAATTTGTGGTGGAAACGGATGCATCAGGGTTAGGGATGGGGGCGGTGTTAATGCAGGATGCTATCCCGATAGCTTTTTTAAGTCAAGCTTTTTCTGATCATGCGAAGAATTTGTCAGTGTATGAAAGAGAGCTTAAAGCCATTGTGTTTGCTGTACATAAATGGCGGCATTACTTACTGGGTGGAAAATTTATTATAAAGACGGATCAGAGAAGTTTGAAATTCTTGACTGAGCAAAAATTAATGGCAGAAGGGCAGCAAAAATTGGTGGCAAAGCTATTAGGATTTGATTTTGAAATCCACTATAAACCAGGGGTGGAAAATAGGGCGGCTGATGCTCTATCTAGGGTCATGGAATTTAAAGAATTGACAATGGTGTCCAGTCCCAATCTACAAGCTTTGTCTGAGGAGGTGCTAGCTAATGAAGTCAGCAACCGACTGATAAAGGCCATTTTGCTGGATCCCAATGCTCACCCTGGCTACAAGTTCAACCGTGGCTGCTTGTGGTATAATGGTAAGCTGGTTATTCCCCAAAAATCATCACATATTCCCTTACTATTACAAGAGTTTCATGCTTCACCTTGGGGAGGACATTCCGGGGAGTTAAGAACATTCAAAAGGCTCTCTATGTTGTTTTATTGGAGGGGAATGAGACGAGATGTAGCAGCGTTTGTTCAAGCATGCATCATTTGTCAACAACAAAAGTATTGTCAATTAGCCCCTGCTGGATTATTGCAGCCGTTGGGAGTGCCTGATAAAGTGTGGGAGGAAATCACTATGGATTTCATTGGAGGACTTCCAAGATCCAAAGGTATGGACACGATATTTGTAGTGGTTGATCGTCTTACCAAATATGCTCACTTCATCCCATTGGCTCATCCGTTTACTACCCAACAAGTTGCTGCTGTGTTTGTCAGAGAAATAGTCCGATTACATGGATTTCCAAAATCCATTGTGTCGGATCAAGACAAGATATTCACTAGCAAATTTTGGGGAGAGATTTTCCGCCTGGCTGCTACCAAATTGAAGTTCAGTTCCGCTTATCATCCACAAACGGATGGACAAACCGAGGTTGTTAACAGAACAGTAGAGACTTATCTTCGCTGTTTTGTGGGCCAGCATCCAAAGGGCTGGGTCAAGTGGATTCCATGGGCGGAATTCTGGTTTAATACTTCGTATAACCGGTCTACCAATATGACTCCTTTTAAAGCTTTATATGGTCGTGATCCTCCCCTTTTGATTCAGTTTGACAGGGGTAACATGCAGCTGGAATCGGTGGATCAATTTTTACAACACCGGGATGCAATATTGGAAGAGTTAAAGCAGAATTTGTGCAAAGCTCAAGAGTTTATGAAAAGACATGCTGATAAGAAAAGGAGAGCAGTGGAATATAAGGTGGGAGACAAAGTATACCTTAAGATCCAGACTTACAAACTCAAGTCCTTAGCCACACACATGAATCAAAAACTTAGTCCCCGTTATTATGGTCAGTTCGAAATCACAAAACGAATAGGCTTAGTGGCTTATGAGCTTCTCCTTCCAAAGTATGCCAAGATTCATCCTATTTTCCGTGTTTCTCAATTAAAAAGAGTCGTGGATCCGTCGGTTCCAATTCTGGAATTTCCAAGGTGCCTAGCCGAATCATTAGAATTATCGGTTCAACCTGTGGCTGTACTAGCTGGATGAAGATTGCTCAATGGGCAGATTGAGATTTTGGTCCAATGGAGTGGGTTGCCAGATTGTGAAAATTCTTGGGAGCTGTTGGAAAATTTTCAGGTACAATTTCCTCATTTTCCCCTTGAGGGCAAGGTTAATCTTAAGAAGGGAGGAATTGATGGGAAGCCATTGAAGGTTTATAATAGAAGGAGAAGAAATAGGCTGGAGCAAAGAACAAGTAATGAGCATGAAGAAAAAGGAAGTAATGAGCATGAAGAAAGTAATGAGCATGAAGAAAAAGGCCCAAATGAAGAATATGAAGAAAGCCCAAATGCAAGCCCAAAGGAAAGAGGAGCAGGAGAAGAGAAGGCAAGGGAGAGAGGGAACGAAGAAGGTCACGTGGCATAACCAAGGAAAAGAAGGAGTAACAGAAAAAGGAAAATAGTGGTGAGGGAAGGGAAGTTAGTTAGAAGAAAGAGAATGAGATGGAAAGGAAATTGGTTATAAAGAAGGGGAATGCAAAGTGTAAGGGTAGTTTTTGAGTAATGGAATAGTGAGTGGGAAAGGGTACTCAGAGAGTCCCTTGGGTGTTTCTGTTTTTCCTCCAAGGCAAATTAAAGCCATTGTTAGTTGTAAATCTGCAGCTGTAGCCTTTGCATGATCCAAAGTGTCTCAGTTTGTAGAACTATTTCAATACAGATTTCTATTTTCTTTTCAATCTTATTTGTGTGAAAATCTGGTTTCATCACACATTAAGCTATTCGGTAGCTTTCTTCTAAACCTAGAAAACATGAATAAACTTCCTCTAAAGTGCATAACTACACGAGTAAAAGGTGTACATGTTTATTTAACTTATTATGAGTTAATATCTGGATGCAATTAAATTATAGGCTCTGTTTGGTTATTGTTTCTAAAAACAGTTTTTTAGTTTTCAGAACAAAAAAATAAAAAAATTTGGTAAAACCTGTTTCATAAAATAATATTTTGAAAACTGTAACTATTTTTTGGTTTTTAGAATCAAATTTAGAAAACATGTCTGAGTTGTTTTTGTTTTCTGTTTTGGTTTTCAACTTTCAAAAAATAAAAAATATAAAAAATAATTATTTCCATAACTATTTTACAAAACAGTTTTAAAAATAAAAAAATCAGAGCACAATTAAACAGGCTCATACCCTTCGATAACAATCTTACTTTAAAGGAATTTTCTTCTTAAAAATATATGTAAAACGACGTAGTTCGAAATTGGACCGGACTTGCCAGTCAGAACAAGACTGCTAAGAACCAGTTCAGTGGCCAATCCGGACATGCCTCCAAAGCTGATGCGTTGATAACCGGATTGTGAACCGGCAAACTGGTAACCAATCGGTCTAGATTTCGTTGGTAATAATCATGCAACCACTATGCCAATGATGTCTCGTGTTATATATTACAATATCTCACCTTAATTATTCCGATTGCATAGATGATGGTTACCATCATTACTGGGAATAACTTCTCTTACCTAATCAAAGCATGCGGGTATAATATGTAATTTTCGGATTCATAAATAATTATGGAGTCATTCAGGTTTAGAGTTTAGACAGGTTCTTCCTAAATTGTTATTAACAAGGCCATGTAGCTCTCCCAATAGACAAATAATAATCGAATCTCCTGATTCATTCACTCTAGTTGATATATCCACGAAGGGAAAATTGTTTATCATTTTAAATGACATAACTTATATCATTTAACTCTCACAAAGAGGTGGGACCCACACTTTTATTTTATTTTTTGTTAACTCTCTCCTCCTTTATCTATCTCTTTCTCTTTCTCAAAATGAGACAACTTTATGACACTTTTTTCATCAACAAAATGAAGTGTTTGAGTAAAAATGACAACCTAAAAGAGGATGCAATAACAGCGAGAAAAGTAGTAGAACATACATGAAATGCCATTCCCCACTCTCTTTCTTCCTCTTCGTTAATCAGTAATCTCTGTCCTATACTCCTATTACATTGCCCACCAGTAAGGTCCTCAACAATGGCGGCCTTAAAGAGCCATAATGCCACAGCACAAGAACATGGAACAAAGAACCCTATCATGCATAACCAACCAAAAGTGCCAACTCACCCTTTTTGCTAAGCAAGTTCGAAACTTCAGAATAACCCTTGACAGTTGCGTTGTCCTATGCATCTTGATCGGAACTTCTGTGCATTTATTTGTATTCAACGTACTCAAGTAACAATCTTCATAAAAGATATTTGTGTTCTAGTGGCAGAAAATTGAGTGTGTTGCAATAGGAAGATTGCATTACCATTAGACATGAGTAACGAGGATAAAGGTTCTTTGTCTGATATATACAGCTGACAAATTTCTACCTGAGCGTTAAAATGACCCCTCTATACATCAGGAAAGAAAACAAATGAGATTCTTTACCACCTCTAACTTGTTCATCTGTAATGCACTAGACCAATAATGAACGACACAGGGAATGCTAGATGCTCTCACCATCAGCTATTGCACGAATCAAGCTACATTTGAGTTGGATTTTGATTAATCCTCGGAATATTTTCATGGAATATCAGTTTGCAAAAAGCAATATAGCACACGAGTAAAGAGTGCCTTGAGATTCTGATACAAACCCAATCTTTCAGGTATACCGTAGGGATAAAAGCAGGAGGAATTGGGCCTCACTTGCAGCAACAAGACCAAGGAGCCCAAGTGGTCTTGCTGACCCAAATGACCAGGTGGATGAGAATATCCAGAATACCCTTCAACAGAATGCAGGCGTGGGAATGCTGAGTTAGTTACGAGTGCGTTTAAGAAGGGGCTTGGAAGAAAGGAGGAGGCATCTTGGAAAATAGAATCAACTTGGGCCCTTTTGGGATTGGGAGAGTATGGAACCTCTCATTTGTGTTCCACAATTATCTTTACTTCTTTGCATTGTTAATTTCAGTTGGAATTCTGTAATTTCTGTCATATTGAACAATTTAAAGTAATGAATGCTTTGTTGAGAAATATATGGATGAGGATTCTTCAGTTTAATTCCTTTGAGTAAGTCTTTTTTGCTTGTTTTCTGGTTGGTCTATATCAATAGGTATCAGAGCTCCGATCTAGGAGCTCTGTGGAATGGTTTGGACTAGACAAATGGAACACCTATTAGATATGTTGGAAGAGGGGCTGCGCAGAGGATGTGCTCGACAAGAAGAGGTCCATTTGAGACTCGATGCTAATGAAGCTACCCAGGAGCAAAGTCTTCAGAGGATAGGTAATAGTGAAAGGGGAATGATGGAGGTTATAAGGAGGCTGGAAGAACTGGCTGTACATAGACGAGGTCGTTCCAGAGACGGAGAGAACGACGTGGAAGATGACGAAATAGAAATACGGGAAGAACGAAACTGACGGAGGGTTAATGTGAATGTTCCGTTGACGCGATGGTTAGAGGTCCCTATGTTTGTAGGAGAAGATGCTTCGGGATGGTTGTGTAAGGTGGAGAGGTATTTCGTAGTTAATGGTATCGCCGATGGAGAGAAAGTAGCCGCAGTGGTAGTAAGCCTTGAAGGAGAAGCACTCCATTGGTGTCGATGGTGGGAGGTGAGCAATCCTAATGCCACTTGGGGGTTGTTTCGAAGAGAGTTACTTAGTCGTTTCCAACCGGAGGCGTTGGACAACCCTTATGGAGCCCAGTACACTCTTAAACAGAGCAGTAGAGTGGCAGAATTCAGGTCAGAATTTGAGAAGATGGTGGGGGCTCTTCGATTCGAAGATGAGGACCGACTAAAAGGGGCTTGGCTGAATGGGGTGCGTGCTAGCATACTTGAAGAACTTCTAATGCATCCCCACCTAAGCTTGACGGAGACGATGAAGTTCTCTCTCAAAATAGAGAAACGTAACGCAGCATGGAGAGATGAGGGTTGGGGACCCATGTCAAAAAATTGGGCCCCTCGTGCGTCGGGCTCGCGTGCTTCGAATGGCCCAAATGAAACCAGGGGATGGGGAAGCAACCATTTGGGCCAGGGTAATTCATACGGCCCAAACCGTAATACCTTTGCAACTAATAGTAGCCCTCCTAACTCTACCACGACGGTCAACAAAAATGGGACCAATGAAAACGCGAGGGAGGGATCCACGACGAAGGCATCAGCTTCAGTCGCGGGTAACCCAGCGTCGGAGAGTTTCTCCGGTCAGGGACGACGGCTTTCTCAAGCGGAGTTACGCGAACGGCACGATCGTGGACTATGCTTCAAGTGTAATGAACGTTGGAATCCCAACAATAGATGTCAGGTTCGACAACTTTATCTTCTGTTAGTTGAGGAGGACGACCTGGAGGAGGAAGAGAGAGTTGAGACAGAAGGGGTCGTGACAACGAAACCAGAGGGGCAAGAGTCTGAGCAAGATTTGCAACTTTCTTTGAACAGCTTGCTAGGGCTCACTTCAAACCAAACTCTCAAGGCTTGGGGGGGAATTTCTGGTCACAAGGTGGAGGTGATGGTGGATTGTGGCGCTACTAGCAATTTCGTGAAATTAGACATCGTGGAGCAACTTGGGCTTACTGTAACCGAGGCCTCTGTGTATCAGGTATCGGTAGGGGACGGTCACAAAGTGCAGTGTCAAGGAGTTTGCAAGGGGGTAGAAATTAAGCTACAAGGAGCTCAGATCAAGCAAGACTTGTACTTGTTCGAGTTGGGTGTGGGGCAGACGTCGTGTTAGGACTGGAATGGTTGACCCAACTTGGGGACATTACGGCCAACTTCAAGGAGATGACTCTCCGTTTTGTAAAGGCCGTTTTGTAAAGGGAGATATAGAAGTGTTGGTCAAGGGGGATCCGACTCTTTCTCGGGCTGAGGTGTCGTTCAAATCTATTCTTAAGGCCCTACACGAGCAAGGTCAGGGGTATTTTGTAAGCACTAAGGCGAAAACTGATGGGAAGGTGGCAGAAGGTTAGGAAGGGCTGGAGGCTTTGCTGTTGGAGTACCAAGATTTATTTCAAGAGGCTCATTCCTTACCCCCAAAACGGGACTGTGATCATGCAATCAACCTCAAGCCACGAGCTCAAGTGCCTAATTTGCGTCCTTACAAGTATCCTCACTACCAAAAAACAGAGATTGAAAATTTAATTTCCGAATTAATGGGAAACGGTTGGATAAGGCACAGCACTAGTCCATACTCTAGTCCCGTGATCTTAGTGAAGAAAAAGGACGGCAGCTGGCGAGTATGTGTGGATCACAGAGCTGTAAACAAGCTCACGGTGCCTGATAGATTTCCAATACCCGTTGTGGATGAGCTATTTGATGAGTTGGGAGGGTCTAAGATTTTTTCTAAGTTGGATTTGAAATCTGGTTATCACCAGATACGGATGAAAACCGAGGATATACCCAAGACAGCGTTTCGGACGCACGAAGGTCATTACGAATACCTAGTAATGCCCTTCGGTTTGACCAACGCACCCTCAACTTTTCAAGCTTTAATGAATGACATTTTACGGCCATTTTTGAGGAAATTTGTATTGGTTTTCTTGGATGATATATTAATTTACAGCCAGTGTAGTGGGGAACATGAGGTCATCTGCGGTTGGTATTTGAAGTATTGAGGCAACACCAGTTGGTGGTAAACTGTAAGAAGTGTACTTTTGGGAGCGATCACGTTGAATATTTGGGCTACATAATTTCTACAGCAGGGATCAGTGCCGACCCAAACAAACTGAAGGCTATGGATGAGTGGCCTGTTCCAAAAAACATTAAGGGGCTGAGGGGATTTTTGGGGCTGACCGGCTACTATAGGCGTTTGTCAAGGATTACGGGAAGATAGCTAAGCCTCTAACCAATTTGTTGAAGAAGGATGCATTTAAATGGGGGGAGGAAGCTGAGGCAACTTTTACGAAATTGAAGGACTGTACAGTGTTGGCATTACCGGATTTTAATAAAAAATTTATGAGGTGACTTACGCTTCGGGAAAGGGAATAGGTGTTATCCTCATGCAAGAAAATAGGTCGTTAGCCTATATCAGCCAAGGTTTTTCACTACGGGCTCAAAGCAAGTCCGTATACGAGAAGGAACTTATGGCAATCGTGTTCGCTATTCAGAAATGGAAGCAGTATCTGATGGGAAGACATTTCATAGTGAAAACTGACCAGAAAAGCCTAAAACATTTACCGGAACAAAAGACCCTGGGTGAGGAGCAACAAAGGTGGGTGTCCAAACTAATCGGGTTCGACTTTGATATCCTTTACCAGCCAGGCAGGGAGAACATAGTGGCGGATGCTTTGTCCCATCATGAGCAATTTTCGAGCTTGTCTCGGTTACAACTACCAGATTTGGAAATGCTGGAGCGCGAAGTACAGCAGGATGCAAAGTTGGGAGGAATTATGCAGGATCTAATAGTGAATCCGGATGTTCACCCAGGGTACCAGTTGCGGGAAGGCAGACTTTTCTTCCATGACAGGTTAGTGCTATCCAGAAATTCCAGTTTAATTTCTCCTCTTTTGGGTGAGTTTCATGATTCTGGCGTAGGGGAACATTCTGGTTATTTTCGCACTTATAAACGGTTGGCTGGACTGGTCTATTGGGAAGGGATGAAAAAATGTATTCGGGATTATGTAGCCGTGTGTACTGTGTGCCAACAGAATAAAATTCAGAATTTAACACCAGCGGGTTTGTTGCAACCTTTGCCAATCCCAACTAAGGTTTGGGCTGATATCTCCATGGATTTTATTGGAGGGTTACCTAAGGCACTAGGTGTGGACACCATTTTCGTAGTAGTGGACCGTTTGTCCAAATATGCACATTTCTTTTCTATCTCCCACCCCTATACATGGTGGAGGTGATGGTGGATTGTGGCGCTACTAGCAATTTCATGAAAGTAGACATCGTGGAGCAACTTGGGCTTACTGTAACCGAGGCCTCTGTGTATAAGGTATCGGTAGGGGACGGTCACAAAGTGCAGTGTCAAGGAGTTTGCAAGGGGGTAGAAATTAAGCTACAAGGAGCTCAGATCAAGCAAGACTTGTACTTGTTCGAGTTGGGTGGGGCAGACGTTGTGTTAGGACTGGAATGGTTGACCCAACTTGGGGACATTAAGGCCAACTTCAAGGAGATGACTCTCCGTTTTGTAAAGGGAGATACAGAAGTGTTGGTCAAGGGGGATCCGGCTCTTTCTCGGGCTGAGGCGTCGTTCAAATCTATTCTTAAGGCCCTACACGAGCAAGGTCAAGGGTATTTTGTAAGCACTAAGGCGAAAACTAAGGGGAAGGTGGCAGAAGGTTGGGAAGGGGTGGAGGCTTTGCTGTTGGAGTACCAAGATTTATTTCAGGAGGCTCATTCCTTACCCCCAAAACGGGACTGTGATAATGCAATCAACCTCAAGCCACGAGCTCAAGTGCCTAATTTGCGTCCTTACAGGTATCCTCACTACCAAAAAACAGAGATTGAAAATTTAATTTCTGAATTAATGGGAAACGGTTGGATAAGGCACAACACTAGTCCATACTCTAGTCCCGTGATCTTAGTGAAGAAAAAGGACGGCAACTGGCGAGTATGTGTGGATTACAGAGCTGTAAACAAGCTCACGGTGCCTGATAGATTTCCAATACCCGTTGTGGAGGAGTTATTTGATGAGTTAGGAGGGTCTAAGATTTTTTCTAAGTTGGATTTGAAATCTGGTTATCACTAGATACGGATGAAAACCGAGGATATAACCAAGACAGCGTTTCGAACGCACGAAGGTCATTAGGAATACCTAGTAATGCCCTTCGGTTTGACCAACGCACCCTCCACTTTTCAAGCTTTAATGAATGATATTTTACGGCCATTTTTGAGAAAATTTGTATTGGTTTTCTTGGATGATATATTAATTTACAGCCAGTGTAGTGGGGAACATGAGGTCATCTGCGGTTGGTATTTGAAGTATTTATTGAGGCAACACCAGTTGGTGGTAAACCGTAAGAAATGTACTTTTGGGAGCGATCACATTGAATATTTGGGCTACATAATTTCTACAGCAGGGATCAGTGCCGACCCAAACAAACTGAAGGCTATGGATGAGTGGCCTGTTCCAAAAAACATTAAGGGGCTGAGGGGATTTTTGGGGCTGACCGGCTACTATAGGCGTTTGTCAAGGATTACGGGAAGATAGCTAAGCCTCTAACCAATTTGTTGAAGAAGGATGCATTTAAATGGGGGGAGGAAGCTGAGGCAGCTTTTACGAAATTGAAGGACTGTACGGTGTTGGCATTACCGGATTTTAATAAAAAATTTACTGTGGTGACTTACGCTTCGGGAAAGGGAATAGGTGTTGTCCTCATGCAAGAAAATAGGCCGTTAGCCTATATCAGCCAAGGTTTTTCACTACGGGCTCAAAGCAAGTTCGTATACGAGAAGGAACTTATGGCAATCGTGTTCGCTATTCAGAAATGGAAGCAGTATTTGGTGGGAAGACATTTCATAGTGAAAACTGACCAGAAAAGCCTAAAACATTTACCGGAACAAAAGACCCTGGGTGAGGAGCAACAAAGGTGGGTGTCCAAACTAATCGGGTTCGACTTTGATATCCTTTACCAGCCAGGCAGGGAGAACATAGTGGCGGATGCTTTGTCCCATCATGAGCAATTTTCGAGCTTGTCTCGATTACAACTACCAGATTTGGAAATGCTGGAGCGCGAAGTACAGCAGGATGCAAAGTTGAGAGGAATTATGCAGGATCTAATAGTGAATCCGAATGTTCACCCAGGGTACCAGTTGCGGGAAGGCAGACTTTTCTTCCATGACAGGTTAGTGCTATCCAGAAATTCCAGTTTAATTTCTCCTCTTTTGGGTGATTTTCATGATTCTGGCGTAGGGGGACATTCTGGTTATTTTCGCACTTATAAACGGTTGGCTGGACTGGTCTATTGGGAAAAGATGAAAAAATGTATTCGGGATTATGTAGCCTTGTGTACTGTGTGCCAACAGAATAAAATTCAGAATTTAACACCAGCAGGTTTGTTGCAACCTTTGCCAATCCCAACTAAGGTTTGGGCTGATACCTCCATGGATTTTATTGGAGGGTTACCTAAGGCACTAGGTGTGGACACCATTTTCGTAGTAGTGGACCTTTTGTCCAAATATGCACATTTCTTTTCTATCTCCCACCCCTATACATGGTGTCCACTAAATTGAACAACCAGAAAACAAGCAAAAAAGACTTACTCAAAGGAATTAAATTGAACAATCCTCATCCATATATTTCTCAACAAAGCATTCATTACAGTAAATTGTTCAAGATGACAGAAATTACAAAATTCCAACTGAAATTAACAATGCAAAGAAGTAAAGATAATTGTGGAACACATATGAGAGGTTCCACTCTCTCCCAATCCCAATAGGCCCAAGGAGCCTAGGTGGTCTTGCTGACCCAAATGACCAGGTGGATGAGAATATCCAGAATACCCTTCAACAGAATGCAAGCGTGGGAATGCTGAGTTAGTTACGAGTGCGTTTAAGAAGGGGCTTGGAAGAAAGGAGGAGGCATCTGGAAAATAGAATCAACTTGGGCCCTTTTGAGATTGGGAGAGAGTGGAATTCTGTAATTTCTGTCATTTCTGTAATTCTGTAATTTCTGTAATACTTCTTTGCATTGTTAATTTCAGTTGGAATTCTGTAATTTCTGTCATATTGAACAATTTACTGTAATGAATGCTTTGTTGAGAAATATATGGATGAGGATTGTTCAATTTAATTCCTTTGAGTAAGTCTTTTTTGCTTGTTTTCTGGTAGGTCTATATCAGATTCCCAAAGAACTTTAAATAAGCCTTAGTCTAAAACTAGTTCATCATCAGCGAGGCACACACGAACTTAATGTATAACCTCTAAATCCTCATAAGATGCTTCTGTACCTAAATCTCAGGTTGAAGCTTCCTCCAAATAAAGCAATGCATAATAAACAAAGTGTTTATACACCCGGTAAGAAGAATGCTAACAACACACTCTATTATTGGGTGAATTTGATGTACTAAATAGAGTGAGTCCAGGTTATTTAGTAGCACCCACATCAAATTCACCCAATAATAATAGAGAATGCGTTGAAAAGAGTGTTACTAGCATTTCTCAACACGGAAATACAACATTGATAAACACTTTATGCATTAAGCTATATGTTCGCAATTTCTATTTTTCAAATGGGTTCATAAGTTTAGAAAGCACTTCATTCTGCAAAAATAGTCATGACGACTGTAAAAATATTGTATTGACATGATTTCCCTAAAAGGGTGTGATTATAATATATACAACATACCCTAAATGAAAATAAGGAAATTAAGCAATTACAAGGATCAATCCTAATTGACAAAAAATTATAACAGATACTATTTGATTTGATCCCAAACAGACTTCATATCTTTCCTAAAATTCAATGATATCTTAAAGATTTTACACATTCCCCCGCAAGGATCATTTCCAACTTGCTTACCAAATCTTCAAAGGTAGTATGTAAGCTTTTAGAGAAAATGCTTGTACTCTGCTCCTTAGTGAGATTATATGTTATACACATACTTTCATAATCTAATTTTTCCTTGATGAAGTGGCAATCATCTTCCACATACTTGGTACAGTTATGGAGAACAAGATTCTGAGCAATACTAATTGCTAGCTTGTCAAAATACAACCTTATCGGTGAAGAGTAAGAGATATTTAGCTCATCAAGGAGTTGTCTTAAATCAAATCCCGTCACAACACCATGAGCTAGTGCTTGGAACTCAATTCTACACTACTACTAGCCACCATTGGCTGCTTCTTGCTTATCCAAGCAACTAGGTTGCCTTACACAAAGGTACAATAATCTGATGTCAGGTGAGTGCATAAATTGGTTGACCGTAATTGCTATATGCAATGCCAAGTCGTGTATGAGATAGATAGATAGATTAGTTTATGATGGAACCCCTTTTTTATAAATCTGAAATTGCAGAAAATACAAAGGAAATACAGAAAATACACACCAAAAGACCTCACTCACTCTCAAGCCAATACACCTAGGCTAAAGAGATCCCAAGAGATCCTTTCCCAAAACCCCACTCAAATATTCTGAATACATTGCATGCCTCCCACTCCCTCACCCCTACCTTATATCCTATTATTTAGGAATATTCTAGAATAGTTTCCCTAACAAACTAGCTAATCCCTAACTAATTTTGCATTGCTAAACTTGGGCCCACTAATCCTAGCCCATCAGAATCCTAAGGGAAATCCTAGCATTGCAAAGGTTCCAAATTGCTTACACTTTAAGGAGACTTTCTTCGTGTAAATACCAACAGTTGTTTCTGTTGATTGTTGTATCCTCTTGTTTTCAATTGTGGTGAAATCTGTGATAAAGGGTTGGATAAGGAAAGAGGTAACATTATTGGTTTAATGGACTCCCATGAATGATCTTCATCTATAAGCTCCCCCTAAAGAGAAGGCTAAAAAAATAGATTGTTTCAAAGGTGACATGACATCCATATACACGGACATTTTGATGAGATGGGGAATAACACTTATATCTCCTTCGGATAGGAGAGTATCCAATAAAAACACATTTGTGAGATTTGGGATCAAGTTTGAACTATTGATATGACATGACATGGACAAACACAACACAACCAAATAGCTTTGGAGGAAAAAAGGATATGGACCGAAACGATGGGTAGATGTTTAAGAGGCTTAATATTAGAGATTGAAACTGAAGGATGGTACTAGAGAGCTTCCCACCCATCTCTTGTCCAAACGATCTGAAGGATAAAACACCTAGCATCTATATTTTCATAATTCTACCATAAACCATATCAACAAACATAATTCTCCACAGACATTTGAGGAAAATATAATAGCAGCACCAACTATAAGATTTCCAAAGTACTTTTGTATAGTTAGGAAAACAAAACAATAATGTTTTCAAAACCACTTGCAAAAAGAAAATCAGCTGCCAACTATATAGCAGATACTACAGAATTAAATAAACCAATGAGTTGAGACAATCAGCTAACAATATCTACAAAACAAAAGTAAACAACGCAGCAGTACCTAAAAACTTTCCAGCGGAAGCAGCTCCACCCTTCTTCGATCCCCATCACCATGTTAACGAAGTCTCACTAACACTTCATATTTCAACAAACAAAGCACCTTCAAGTTCAGCCACATCTTGAACCAAGCTTCGCAGTTTACAATCAAAAAACCCAAATGCCGTCTCAAAACATTGTTCTAAAGACAAAATAAAAAGGAAAAAAAATAGAAAACCTCGTTCTTCACTAGGGCCGAGGATACTTCCGTGGCCTTCCTCGAGTCTTCGTAACAGGTCCCGAAGCAACCCCATTCCGATCAGCTGCAGCAGCTGCCCTCCTAGTTACCCTAGGAGTCACCACCGTCGGTTCAGCATTATTCCTACCATTATCAGCCGGCGCCGGCGCCGGAACAGGCATCCAATTCGGAAGTGTAGAAGCAGGCTGTGACTGTGGCTGCGGTGCCTGCTGTGGTGCTGGTGGCTGCGGCGCAGCCTCTTTCTCTGCAGAGCCAAGGTTACCGTTGACGAAACCCATTGGAAAGAATCCCCAGCAGCAATAATAAGCATCCTGTCCCTGCACAAGTGGCGGCATAGACGGAACCGCAACGCCGTGGAAGGACCTTTCGCAATTCTGGCACTTCAAACAACAACCCTCGTAGAAAGTTGGGTACTCGTACAACCGGTAACAGTACGGACACGCCGTCCAGAAAGTCGCTGACCTCCTCCGCGAGTTCTCATCAGAAGAAATCTCGTCTCTCACGCCAGCGCTACCTCTGTTCCGCGGATCGAATCCCAAGTTGGGCCCAGACCCGAGCCCAGGCCCAGTCCTGCGAACCGGCAACTTATCCTGCTGGACCCAACCGGGAACGGACAAATCGACCCGGGTGAAGAAGGAGAGCTCCTTGTCGTAGTGAGACTTTTTCAGTGGGTCGGAGAGAACGTTCCATGCGTCGGCGACTAGCTTGAAAGCGTGATCGGCGAGGTAGAAGCGGCTCTTGTCAGGGTGGAGGAGGAGGGCGAGACGGCGGTACTGCTTCTTGATGAAGTCGATGTCGTCGGTGCGGCGATCCACCTGGAGGATGGAGTACCAGTCAGGGTGGTTGTTGACGCGCTTCTCGGCGGAGATGAGGACGTCGACGATGGCGAGGATCTGGTCGGAACCTTCCAGAAGAGGCTCCGTTTCCTGAGCGAGGATGGCGAATTCCCTTGACCCGATCAGATCTCGGTTCTGCAAGAGCTTCTCTGCTACCCCTAGCAACCGTTCCGCTTCGGTTCTCTGTGCGTTCTGCATTTTTTTTTTTTTTTTTTAATTTCTTTGTGAGTGAAAGTGAGAACCAGCGAAATGGGTAGCAGGTAGAGGGACACACTGTGAAATGTGAAGTTACCCGCTTGCAAATAAATGCATGTCACCTTTTTTCAAGGAAGAGTAACTTGGAAATGTAATCTTGCCGTAATTATGTCAGCCTAATGAAACATATCATTTATTTATGGATACATTAATGACTATAAATCTAAAGTTAATGTAACTATTTTTTCCTTTATTGTTTTGCAATCCGTCATTGAAATTGTGATGTTATTTTAATAATGCATAGTTAAGATATATAACTCACATGATCCCGTGATAAAATAAGACAGATAATTTTATTTTCCTATTTTTGTAAGAATCCAATATATGTGTAATAAAATAAAATTTTAATATTGAGATTTTTGTAATTTTTATTATATTTGTTAGTTAAGAATCCAACCGGAGGTCGAGCCAAAAAATTATATGTGTATTTATTTTTCTTAATTTTAGTTAGTTCATAACATAATATATTTAAATTATATTAAATATAAAATACTTGAGCAGGAAGCATAAAAAAAATTATAATTTTATTAAATATTTTAAATTTTATTGAATATATTTTAGGGAAAATTTCAAAGAAATTCTATTAGTTTTCTTAATTATCACTTCCCCTCACAAATTTTTCGAAACATTTACCTCCTTATTTAGATTTTTTTATCACTCAGCGGTAAAAATGAATATGAAGAATTATAAGGATTTTTTTGAAGCTTGTCCTATATTTTATTTTTTTTATATAAATGGAAATGAAACACATAACTTAACTCTATGTAACTTCCTATTAAAGCGAAATGTCAAAACGTCAATTACCATTAATGCGAAACGTTACCATAATGAAAAACGTCAATTACCATTAATGTGAAACGTCAATTAAAATAAAGTCACTTTTAGTATTAATTAAACCAATTTACACACATTACACATGAGACATAAATAGTTTTACATTCTCCCACTTGGCTCATGTCATAAGGTGTCCCTTCATGATTTAATTAACATTCACTATAATGCGCATTTACTATGCTAAAGGTTCCATACATTGATGCACAACCACTGCGAAATATGGATCACAAGAAAGAGTACACTTTGTGGGAGCGGTATGTAGATCAAGTACAAACTTTCTTGACAAATAATTAATCTTCTCAAAATGTGGAAAAATGATTTCAGGGGTATTTTTTTATAGTTCTTTCTCATTTTATGTTTATGTTTCGGGGTTATCAATGAGGGAAACGCGAAAAATGCATAATGGTGAAAAATTAAAAGATCAAGGCTTTATAACAGTAAAAATAAACAATCTTCTATGAAACCAACATCATCAATGAAAGTAGGGTTAGGAAGAAGAACGGCTCGTGAGTATATTAGATGGAAGAAGATATGAGTTACCCTCTTTTAGATTTTTAATTTTGCAGCTTCTTATTTTCTTTTATTTGTATATGCACTGTGCAATTGTGGCTTCATACTAACCAAAAGATTTTCTTTTCTTTTCTTATTTATTTTTTATTTTATTATTTTTTCTCCCACGAACATCATTACTAATATCTTTTTTATATCCAAAAAATAATAATTTTCTTTTATGTATGACTTTTATGATGTATCCTTTGTTCAGGGTTATCAATGAGGAAAACATGAAAAATGCATAATGGTGGAAAATTAAAAGATCAAGGCTTTATAACAATGAAAGCAAACAATCTACAGAGAAGAATTCAATATTAATTAGTGGCAGACATATGCATTAATATCTCACTTTTTTTTAATTTAAAATTTGAAGTTTATATAGGTGGGAAAATAATTTATCTTCTTTTAATGAGAGGCAGCTGTATTAAACTTCTACTATTTTCTACCTGGGAATTATTAACCCTCATTTTAAAAACTATTTAATATTTTTTTCCATATTTATCAAAAATCAGTTCTATGTGCGTTCTGCATTTTTATTTTTATTTCTTTGTGAGTGAAAGTGACAACCAGCGACATGGGTTGCAGATAGAGGGACACACTGTGTGTGAAGTGTGAAGTTACTCGCTTGCAAATAAATGCATCGTCACTTACCTTTTTCCAAAGAAGAGTAACTTGGAAATGTAATCTTGCGGTAATTATGTCAGCCTAATGAAACATATCATTTATTTATGATACATTAATGACTAAAAATTAAGGTAATTATTTTTTCTTTTAATGCTTTGCACTCCGTCATTGAAATTGTGATGTTATTCTAATAATGCATAGTTAAGATATATCACTCACATGATCGTGATAAAATAAGACAGATAATTTTATTTTCCTATTTTTGTAAGAATCCAATATATATGAATGAAATAAAATTTTAATATTGAGATTTTTGTAATTTTATTATATTTGTTTCAGTTAAAGATATATGGTTTCATCTGTATTAATTTTTTTTAAAAAAGACTACACCACTAATTTTTTTTTAAAAATTATGCTTTACAGTTTATATTAATAAATTAATATATAATTTTAATTTTTTACATTAATATTTTTTTCATTCCCTTTAAATATTAATTATCTCACTCTTGTCTTATATATTAATTTAGAATATTCTATTGAAATATTTAATTCTTTTAGTATATTTTTCCTTTACAAATGTTACATATTATTCTAATTTCTTTTCATCTTATATTTTGAACTCGAATTTTCATTTAATTATTAATATTTTTCTAATAATTTAAATTTTTAAATATATATATATATATATATATATATATATATTCAATATGAGACTTATTATTTTTATACTTGTATAAATTGATCTCTTTTATATACATATATAAATTAATCTTACACTCAATCTTAATTATTAATTTTTATCCATCAAATGATTATAATTAACTGAATTATTTTTATTAATTAATTATTAATTTCCAATAAATTATAACCGTTAAATATACAAAAGATTTATTAATTTCACACACACATATATATATATATAGGCAAAATGATTTGTAATGTGACTGTATATAAGTGTTGGTGCAGTCACCTAAAAACTACGTCGTTTTGGGTGGGATAAAAGAAGTTTGCATTTAAAATTAATTGTAGAAAATAAAAATATTATATTTATTTCCAACTTTGTATAATGTTTTTATATATATTTTATATGACTGCACCAATCCTTAGGTGCAGTCACTTTACATCCGCTAAACCCATATATATATATATATAAACCTACCTACTACCTCTAAAATCTTACTACAATTATTATACCACATTTTCACCATTGGATCAAATGTAAATCAATATCTCTAAATTAATTGTAATTTTTTTTTCTCTCTTTGATTTACCATCTCTCATCTCTCACATTGCAATCCACAACAACATTTCATCTTCTTTTCCTTCCAAAGCACCTCTCCATACACACTCTCTCGTTGAAGCCAAAACTCAATGATATGTCTGAGAGTCCGACAAAATGACTTTATATTATTATTTGCCCTCAACTTCATACATGTCCAATCCAATGGCGTTTCTCCTCATTTCTTCATGTTGTTCATCTTCTTCCATGCGGTTTCAATCATATTAAATAATCAGTGGCGTAGCCGCACACAAACCAGCAGGTGCTTTGGCACCTGCTTGTTTTTTTTTTTTTACTTATGATATATATTATATAATTAATTAAGGTAAAAATTATAATTTGACACCACCTAAATAAAAAATTAAATACTCAATATAAAGTAATAACAAACCATCTAAATATAAACAAATAATAAGGAACATGTATAGCATGGTTATTTTTGTGTTTTACCTTTTTTATTTTTTATCCAGTATATTTATTTTTTTATACTTTATTCTAATCAGGTTATTCTTATTCCTATTATTTAAAAAAAAACTTCTAAACTTAATCAAAAACATGATTGGTTGACTTATTTCAGAATTTGGGTCCAACTAAATTAAAAAAACTCATTTAAAAGTAGGAAAAAATGTTTGTACTTTTAAAGGATACAAGGTTATATCATTTTATTTTAATTTTTGACATTATATCTTACCAGTAAAACATAATTGTAATATGAAAAATTATTGTTGTTTTTCTATTTCCTCAATCACTTCAGCTGACGTGCAGAGAGAAAAAAAATAATTTTTCTCATTATAAAAACTAAAAGGACATAATTTGTATCCTTTAAAAGGGGACAAACACTTAACCCTTAATTTAAGGAATAGAGATAATGAAAGGGGAGACGAAGGACAATACTTATTATACATATAATTATTATATCTGTGTGTTTCATATCCTTAAGATAATGTTTGATTCATTACTTATTATGTTGTGGGAGGAAAGTGAAATTCTTATATTTGAAATATTTATCGAGAAGGTTAGTGCATTTTTATATGTTTGATTTGATAATTAACGACAATTGCTCATTAGAATTTTCAATATTATGTGACATTATTTAGTACATAATTTAGATAATTATGTTAGAATTTATAGTAATTTTTTCTGATAAATTTGTGATAACAATAAATATTTTGATAATTTAATATGTCAATTTTTTTGGCACCACCTAAATATTTGACCCGGCTCCGCCACTCATCAAATAGTTTAATTAACGTGTGTTTTTTAAAATACCTTAATGATATCCTACCAGATATATAATAATAGTCACATTAACTATTTTTGTTCCAAATTGTAAAACCACAAGATGTAACACAAAACTCTAATTTCATGAATACATATTTATTTTTTTGCATAAAACAAAACGTGAACTTCCATCCATGCCTCTATTATATATATATATATATATATATATATATATATATATATATATATATATATGTTTTATAAGAGTTATGTTGTAGGAAAAATATGTGTTATTTGAGGGAACCGAGTTCCCAACAGTGGTATCAGAGCCCCAGTTCTACGGGTTCTGAGGGAGACGAGATGGAGACCAGTGGCATAACCCATGATGGAGATATGTTCAAGCTGACCGCAGACAATTTCACCTACTGGAAACCGATGATGGAAGATCATCTCTACTGCAAAGATTTGCATGAGCCCATCATCCTTGATGAGAGACCGGCAGGCAAAACCGACAAGGAGTGGGAGATTCTGAGTCGTAAGGCGGTAGCTACAATCAGAAAATATATTGACAAGAGCCTCTTTGAGCACGTGTCCGAGTTCACGAACGCGTATGAGTTGTGGACGAAGTTGGAGTCCTTGATTTAGAAGAAGACTCCCAAGAATAAAGCACACCCGGTTCGCCGTCTTGTGAAGCTAGAATACAAGGACGACATGAGCATGATAGAACACCTCAACACCTACAAAGGTATTGTGAATCAGCTGTCAAAAGCTGATATGAAAATTGATGAAGAATTGCAGGCATTGCTGCTGTTTAGCTCGCTACCAGAAAGCTAGGATACTCTGGTGGTGACTTTGAATAATTCGACTCCAAATGGAAAGTTGCAAATGGATGTCGTAACAGACAGCCTCCTGAGCGAAGAATCCAGGAGAAAAGAACGAGGTACATCGAGCACGTTTGATGCCAACGTTGCTGAGAACAAAGGGAAATCCGACTCCTGGGGTAGAAGCAAGAGTCGGGGTCGAGATCGTGATAGAAGAGGAAAGTCCAGAGGTCGGTCAAAGTCGAAATATGAGTTGAAATGCTTTTACTGTGGAAAGACAAGTCATAAGAAGCCTGACTGCTGGACCTTGCAGAATGATGAGAAGAACGGTTCTGTAAAGTCGGATCAGATTATTCCCAAGAAGATGGAAGACAAGAGCACCATTGTGGTGGCTGCCACTCCTGATGCCGAGATATTCCTTCTTGGTGAGAACAATTATTTGAATGTTGCGTATGATGATTGCACCTGGATTGTTGAATTCAGTGCCTCCTTCCACGTTACTCCACACAAAGGTTTTTTTCTCCTTTTACCGAGATGGTGATTTTGGAGTTGTGAAGATGGGAAATCAGGTGACCAGCAAAATTGTTGGTGTCGGTGATGTAACTCTGACCACGGATGTCGGATGCCGACTTGTGTTGAAAGATGTAAGGCATGTTCTTGACATGCAATTGAATCTAATCTCGGTAGGCAAACTTGATGATGCCGGGTTAGTAAACTACTTCGGTAGTGTTAGATGGAAGCTAGCCAAGGGAAACTTGGTCATGGCCCGAGGAAAGAAAGAATGCTCTTTGTACGTGATGCAAGGAAAGATCAATGGCGGAGAAACCAATTCTGTACGAGATGAACCGAGCTTGGAGCTATGGCACAAGCGCATCGGCCACATGAGAATGAAAGGGCTCCAGATCCTTCACAAGAAAGGATTACTGACCGGGTTGAAAGGCCAAGCGTTGGAGAGTTGCACGCATTGCCTAGCTGGAAAGCAGCACCGAGTTTCTTTTATGAAGCCGGATCAGCCCAGAAGACGTAGGTATATTCTTGACCTCGTCCATACTGATGTTTGCTCCATGTCTGAAAGATTTATTGGAGGAGCTCAGTATTTTGTTTCGTTTATTGATGACCATTCCCGCAAAGTGTGGGTTTATTTGTTGAAGTCTAAAAACCAAGTACTCCAATCCTTTAGAGAATTCTATGCTATGGTTGAAAGGGAAACTGGCAAGAAATTGAAGGTGGTCAGATCAGACAATGGTGGTGAGTATTGCGGCCCTTTGATGCTTATTGCAGAGCGGCCGAGATCCGACTTGAGAAAACGCCCCCAAGACTCCACAATTGAATGAACTTGCTGAAAGGATGAACATGACTATTGAAGAGAAGATCTGAAGTATGCTATCCATTGCCGGATTGCCGAAATCATTCTGGGGAGAAGTCGTCAAAACTGTTGTTGACTTGATCAATCTCTCACCATCACGGCCACTTGAAGGAGAAATTCCAGAAGAAGTCTGGACAGGTCGGAAAGCGACCTATAATCAATTAAAGGTGTTTGGATGCCGAGCTTTCGTGCATGTCCCTAAAGATGAAAGGGCAAAACTTGATGCAAAGACAAAGGAATGCATCTATCTTGGTTCGTCGAGCTGTGATTTCGGGTTCCAATTTTGGGATCCAATCAATAAGAAGATAGTAAGAAGCCGAGATGTGATCTTTCATGAAGATGAGACCATTCATGACATCTCGAAGCCCAAAGTCCGGGTTTCTGTCAGACGTGAAGAACCCATCCCTCGTGTCCGAGCTGAAGCAGGGGGAGAAAATCAAGAAAATGAAGAAATTGATGACCAGCATGAAGCTGTTGATGACCAAGATGAGGTCCGAGTTGAAGATGAGATCCGGTATGAGAATGATGAACCGGGTTCTCAAGCTGAAGAATAGTCGAGATATCCAACTCGAGAAAGAAGACCCTCTACAAGATACCCATCAGATGAATACACCGTTGTAGCTGAAGACGGTGAGCCTCAGAGTTATGATGAGGTTGTGACGAGCTCAGAGAAAGAAGAATGGGAAAAGGCAATGCAAGATAAAATGAAGTCTCTGCGCGAGAATCAGACTTATTAGCTGACTGAATTGCCAGAAGGAAGAAGAGCTCTGAAAAATAAATGGGTCTACAAGATTAAGAATGAAGAGAACGGGCACAAGCCGAGATACAAAGCCCGGATTGTGGTGAAAGACTGCAATCAGAAGAAAAGAGTAGACTTTGAGGAGATTTTTTATCCTGTGGTGAAAATGATCTCGGTCCGAACTGTGTTAGCTATGGCAGCTTAAATGGACCTCGAGGTAGAGCAAATGGACGTGAAGACGATATTCCTTCACGGTGATTTAGAAGAAGAGATTTATATGGAACAACCTGAGGGGTTCCAAGCTCCAGACCAAAAAGACGTGGTATGTCGATTGAAGAAGAGCCTCTATGGCTTGAAGCAAGCATCTCAGCAGTGGTACAAGAAGTTTGAATCATTCATGACTGATCACAAGTTTGAGAAGACGAAAGCCGACCACTGCGTATTTGTGAAGAGGTATGAGGTCATAGATTTTTTTATCTTGTTGTTATATGTTGACGACATGATTATTGTAGGGAAAGACAAATCGAGTATAGCCGCCCCGAAGAAGGCGTTGAGATCGTCCTTCGCAATGAAGGACCTCGGCCCTGCAAAGCAGATACTCGGAATTAAGATTATCCGAGATAGACAAAATAAGCTACTGTGGCTGAGTCAAGGAAAATATATTGAGAAGATATTGAAGAGATTCTGCATGGACAAAGCCAAAACAGTGAGCACCCCCTAGTCGGACACATAAAGCTGAACCAGAAGCAATGTCCGAGATCTGATGAAGATAAAGACGAGATGCTGAAGGTCCCATATCAATCCGCCGTCGGAAGCTTGATGTATGCAATAGTTTGCACAAGACCCGACTTGGCATATGCTGTTGGAATGGTAAGCCGATATTTGTCAAACCCCGGCAAAGAGCACTGGGAAGCAGTAAAGTGGATCTTCAAGTATCTCCGAGGTACCACCGATTTATGTCTCCGATTCGGAGAAGGCAAAGCCGAGTTGCAAGGCTACTCGGATTCTTATTTAGGGGGAGATTTCGACTTGAGGAAGTCGACTACAGGTTACATGATGAGATTTGTCGGAGGAGTTGTCTCTTGGCAATCAAGACTTCAGAAATGTGTTGCACTATCAACAACTGAGGCTGAGTACATTGCCGCGACTGAGGCAAGCAAAGAGATGCTGTGGATGAAGAAGTTCCTCATGGAACTCAGCCACGAACAAGACAAGTACGAGCTGGGTTGTGACAATCAAAGCGCAATCCATCTTGCGAAGAATTCGACCTATCACTCCCGCACTAAGCACATTGATGTGAGGTATCATTAGATCCGGGATGTGGTGGAAGGTGGAGAGCTCGAACTTGTCAAGGTGCACATTGACCAAAATTGGTCCGACATGATGACGAAACCGGTTCCAGCAAGAAAATTTGAAGATTGCTGTGAAGGAGCCGGGTTGATACTGAAGCCGACACATTGAAGTCGGAGGGGGAGATTTGTTGGGCCCTCCCTCAATGCTAAGCCCATTTGAGGGGTTTTCCTAAAATATCCCTAACCCTAATTTCCACCTCCTATAAATAATCATTAGTTGGGGTGGAGGCTAGGTCAGAAGAGAGGATTTTGTTTGAGAGAAAATTGTTTGATTGTTTGAGCAAAGTTTTATGCTTTGCATTTGAGAGATCTCTAGGGTAGTTTGATTATCACCATTGTTGGAGAGGTTGAGTTAACCACCACATTGGTGTATTTGATTCTTGTAACCATTATTTTCATAGTGGATTTTTGATCTGGACTAGGTCCCGTGGTTTTTACTTCTTCATTGGAGAAGGCTTTCCACGTCAAAATTTGGTTGTGTTCTTCTTCTCTCTCCTATTTGTTTTTGATTTTTCTGCCGCGCTGCCGACCTGGTGATATACAGGCCGAGGTATTGCCGATATCCGAGCTCCGGATCTGGTTGATTGACTTCCGCACAAAAGACTTCCAAGTCGAGTTTGAGGGAACCGAGTTCCATCTTTAAGAAAGCTGAAGAGCTTTCTGTGCTGTGCGATGCTGAGGTTGGTCTTGTTATTTTCTCAGCTACTGGGAAGCTCTTTCAATATGGCAGCTCAAGGTATGGTATTGTACTGTTTTCACTTCTCTTTCCATTAGAAGAACTCATTTAGCATATGAATTTTGCAATATTCTTAATTATGTTGTCAGTGAATATTTATGTGCATCATTTATATATTTCTGAGTGTGTTTGTCTGTGAGACAGTGAGAGAGACGAAAGTTGATTCTAATGTAATCTATGAATAGCAACCTCGTATCACACGCTATTTATCTTCTTTTTTAATGGAAAGTTAATAGTTTAGGTAATGGCATACTCCTTAGGGATAGGGTTATTATAAATATTCTGCCTACTTTGCCTACTATTTTAAAACACCATTAAATCAGAATCTTAACTTGTTGAGATATATAGTCCCACGTTGATTGGATGAACAACTAATGTGGCCTTTATGGTGACTTGGGCACTCCCACCCTTTGAGCTAGCTTTTGGGGTGATATATCCCAAGGTTCTTTATATAACTAACATTTATTTTTATTTTTCTTTTGAGATTCTGATCTAACGGTATTGGAGGATGATATGCGAAGGAAGAAAAAATGGTAGGTAGAATAACCTATCCATCCTAGTTATTGTGGGTGTTAATTTTCACATATAAGAACCATATAATATGGTAATCATTCAACTTATTCCTAATTAACATGTGGCTTTATTAAATTTTTAACATTTTTACCTTCGAAGTGTGAGTCCAAGCATTAGTACGCTCCATCTCCTCCTTGAGTAGGAGTTTTTTCTTTTTTTTTTTTCATGGAGTTATTACTCAAGAATCAAGTCTTATCCAATGTTATATCACATAAGTTGAAATTGAACTCAAACACCACAGTCTTCAAATATTCTATATAGCAATTAAACCATTTACTCTAGTATCACTTATTAGCATAAGGGAGACCTCTATTAATAAGTTAAGGGAGAAATTATAATATTGGACTTGACACTGGATCATAGACTCAAAATCTTAAGATAATGAATTTATGGTTTTCCCTCAATTTAGCTAAATAACGTGAGGATTTCATCACTTACGTTTGATCAACTTATTGAACATGTGAGAAATGAAGAAAATAGGATAGAGCTGTGAAGCTACTTATAACTTCCGCGTCGACAGACTTTGTTTACTTTTATTTTATTTATGGTTCTAAGTTTTATCCAATGTACTAAGTGGTTTAGGATTGCCTTCGATATATAATCAAACGGTGCCATATAGCCTTTATTTGATAGATTTGTTGGCTCTTCTCTATTATAATTTAAGTCTTTGATATATTCGATTTATGCCTCTTGATTCAGTTAACCATATTGAATTGTGGAGTATTGCTGTGCTCAATTAATAATTCACATCTAATAATTTTTTTTAAAAAATTCTTCACGGTTTTTTGGTGTTTAGCTAGTAATAGGCTTTTTAACTTATACGTTGTAATTATGTTTTATTATTATATAGTGTAATTTCAAATTTATTTGTGAGAAATAATGTGAATTTCAGAAAATTATAGGTCTCAATCACGACTTTGGTGTAATTTTTTTTCTTCATATTTACATAAATTTAAAATTTTAATATTAGTTTTATGGAATTGTTGGCTTAACATACATCTTAGTGTAATTTTTTTTGGTGAAAATCTTAGTGTAATTTTTATAATGTTATATTGGAGCAAGGTCTTTTTACACTGGTGTAAGAATAAATGTAATCCAATTAATTATGACCATCTGATGCCCAAAAATTAGCGACTAAAATTAAGTATAAGATTATTATTCTTAAACCAATGTAAGCTGTTATTGTTATTGTTCTTATTATTCCTGTTATATTCGAAAAGTGTGTTAAATAATGAAGATGTCAATTTACCCTAAAGCCGTGGCATGTGACCACAACGTACTATTTTCTTTGACCAACAATTCCATATAGTAAATAAAATATAAATTTAAAATTACACCAAATTGAGAATAACCAAACCTAATTGCAACATTTGTGTAAAAAAGCACTGTCATATGCAGATACTCTTTAAGATTATTTGCATATTATATACTTTAATTCATATAAATGGACAATTTTACACGTTTTAGTGCATCGCACTTCTGTCCTGTGGACAGAGATGTTCAACCTTTGTTAGGTTGATTGATCGCTTTGGACCGTATAGCCTTGACCAGGGGTATCTATGGAAAAGATATCCCTATGCCTAGCTTGATCACTGCAAAGTATATGAATGTGGTGATAGTGTGTTGTGTGTGTATCGAATATCAAGTGTCTTGTTCTGTCGAGGAGCCCTCCTATTTATAGGGGCTGCCTCTGATTTGAATTGGTGTAGCTGAGCTGTAATGACGCGGGATCATCAATGCTTTGTCGGCCGTTACCAGAGGTTACGTATCAGATATCACGTCTCCATAACTACAGCCCGTTTCAGGTATTCAAATGGGGAATATTCGATGGGGTATTCCGGGTTGAGGAGGTGGGCTCGTTTGGTGTGGGCCTTCTTACCGGGTTCATGAAGTGAGCCGGCTTATATGGGCATTTAGCCCGGGTTCATGGTACAGATCCATAACAGTTGCCCCCCAGCCAGGTTATCCGATATTTCGGGTTGCCTGGATGTCTGAGAATGCGGGTGATATAACCCGGAATAGCTTATCGATTGCGCTTTGTTTGTGGCTCTTTTTCGGATCTCGGTCAATCTCTCTCTTTTACGCACGTCTGGCCACATGTCATGGTTTGCGTGCCTTTGCGTGCTGCAGCTACTTCATGCAGTCTTGTTTATCGTGCGCATTTATGAGTGTCATCATTTTAGTGTGTCGAATCATTGCCTTTTGCGGCGATGGGGTGGCTGCGCCTTTAGCACTCCCACGTTGTTTTGCCCGTTACGCGCGGTTTTTGGCGTTTGTAAACCACTATGTGTTTGGAATGACCATATTATCCCTGCTCCTTGGCCTTCCTGTGGCGCTCTTTTTATTCTGCAGTTTCTATTTTTCTTTGTCATTTGCCTTTGTCATTTGCTCAGCTATCGTTTCTAAGCTCCTGCTGTTTATTGTGATTTCATTTCGCTGCAACTTTCATCTATTTGCGCTTCCATAATCAGGTATTTGTGGTTTTTACTTCTGCTTGCATTTTCTTTCTCTTCGTAGCTTAACATCTTCCTCGCTTTTCTGAAACGTGATTTCCTGTTAAAGAAGCGTTTTCTTCTGACCTTAATTTTCTTAACAAAAAATGGGAAGGAAGAAATCCTCCTTCCCTGTTTTGCGGTGCGTCCAGGAGGTTGACGTGAACTCCAACTTGTTAGAACGAATTCCTCCTGGTGCCCGTTATTGGCTTTGGGGGATTCCCAGGACCGCAGAGGAGGAACGGCAAGCCATGCTTCGTGGGCACCGTGGTTCAAAACCTCGTAAAGGTGGTCGAGGAGACCGTGGTCGAAGAGACCGTGTATCCTCCAAATCCCGGGTTCCACATTCTATCCGGGTTCCATCACCCAATCCTTCCCTTCCTTTATCTGAAAGTCCCAGATTTATGAGTTCTGGCCTTGGGAATTCTCGCCCTTCTCTTCCTGTTCCCCAAGATGGCCCTTGTTTTTCATGCGTTTACCTGAGCTCTCAACTCGTCCAGCAAGGATGTAGCTCTTTAGCAGACTCTACCCTTGATAGTTGTCGTCATGGGAGCATTCCAGTTCCTACTCCTTTATCCGGCCGAGTTAATGAACCAATTACAATTTCTGACCTGTCCTCGTCGTCATCTAGTGATTCATCTGATAGCACTTTTATTTCAGGTATATCCATCCTCTTCTGATACCCTTTTTGTTTGCTTTTCATTTCTAGGTTTTAATGGCATGTGTCCCTGAAGATGTAGATGAGTCGGGTTCGAGCGAGTCGTGTTTCGAGTCTCCCCCTTCTTCTCTAGTTGCTCAATTCCCCTGGGTAACATATGAGGTTTTAAATACCACGTCTGGAATGAATTCCGATGACGTGGCTGGTCTTCCTGTTGGGCAACTGGAAAATTATGATATTTGCCCGCCCTCCGAAGATGAACCCGTGTGTTCTGGAGGGGCAGAGAATGAGCCCTGCTCTTTCTTTTTTTATCGAGATGTGATAACACAACTCGGTGTTCGATTTCCTCTGACCGAGTTTCAGATGGAAATTCTTAATCACTTGCACATATGTCCCACTCAACTCCACCCCAATGGCTGGGGTTTTGTAAAAGCTTTTGAACGTTTTTGCGCGTATCTGACGCTTGTCCCGTCAGTTTGTGTCTTTTTCTATTTTTTCCAAGTTGTATCCTGCCGCACTGGTCGCGAACCTCCTGAACGGAAGGGATGGGTTACCGTTCGCGGAGTCCCAGGTCGCAGGTTATTCCGAGTTTATACTGACTCCTTTAAACATTTTAAGGATCAGTTTTTCAAAGTTTCCTCCCATCCTGAAAAGGAGGTGTGGTTTCTTAATAACTGCGGGACTGAGGATGTAGAGGGAAAGTTCCCTTTATGCTGGTCGTTTGATCATTTTCGGTTTCCCCCCACAAGTTACCGTTTTAATGAATCCGAGTTGAGCCCTTCGGATATCAACACGGCTATTGCTATTGGGAGTTACCTGCGAACCCGACAGCCTGCCAGTGTTGCCTCGTTGATTTACAAATCTCAAGAGGAGCTTGATCTGGAATTAAGTATGTTCATCTTTGCATTTTAATTTTCTCCTGAAATTTTTGTTGCCGTACCTAACACTTGTTTTATAGTTCCAGATATGGTGGGTCAGGCTCAAGAGGATCAAACCAGTAAGAAAACTGACCAACCTAGTTGGTTATCTGTTTTGAGTCGAGGTGCTACTGCCAAAGCTGCAGATCCGCCCAGCAAAAAGCGGAAAGTTGTCGATGAGCAGCCTAAAAAACCTGCCGCTGAAAAGCCTAAAACTGTAGAAAAGCCAAAGGGAAAACCGGATAAGAGCATTCCGGCTGCTCCAGTGGTGACCCCGGCTGTTATCATGCCCCCTCCTCCTGCTGGGATTTCCAAACATGTGCTGTGGAAATCAGGTCTTACCAGTTCTCTCCGCGAAGCCATCTGCCCGCCAGAGATATTTTTCAACTCTTCTCCCTTCACAGCCGCGCAAATCAAAGAGCTGGAAGATATGGAGGTTGGTTGTATGAAGATGTTGGGTATGGTCCGACCTCTGCTGTCGCTGAAGAAAGATTATCTTCGGACCTACAACGACTTAGCTGCTTGCCAAGGAGAGAAATCGAAGCTCCTGGCTGAGAAGTCGAAGCTCCTAATCGAATTAAAAGAGGTCAAGGATGCGCTGACGAAGGAGAAGACGGAAGGAGGGAAGCTGACGGAGGATCTCTCTTCCACTAGGGAAGCCTTGGCCAAAGCTCAGAAGGATTTCAAGGACCTTAAGACTGTGCATGACTTTAATCATAAGTCGTTGACGGCTATTAAGCAAAACTTTGAAAATCTGGAGGCGAAGCTGGAGGAATCCGAGTCCATTGCCCAAGCTTATAGGGGGGAACTCGAAAAGGCAATAGCGGGTTCTTTTGAGAATGCCCTTAGCCAATTGCGGGTTGTGAATCCCGGGTTGCAGTTTTCCATACGTGGCATCCATCCGCAAGCCTATGTGAGCAATGGTGCTATCGTTGGGTGTCCTCCGGAATCTCCACCCTGTGACTCGGCCAACCCTAGTGAGGATCGCTCCGTGGAAGAGAAAGGCAAAGAGGTCAACACGTGTCCCCCCCCTTCTTCCTAGTTTTTGTAAATTTGATTTCCAGACTTTTTAAGTCCTTCCTGTAATGAACATGTACGAATGTGCATCCAGTTTTATATAATATTTTTAGCTTTTGACTTTCGTCAGCTATTTTTGTTTAAACAACCTGGCCAAGGTTGGAGCATATTTGACGGATTCCGATTTTGTCATTTTATTTATGACGCATATTGTTGGGTTCGTTATGCAAACTAAACCGGCATATACATAGATCAAAAACGTCTATGTGAAGCTTTCCAAGGCAGAAGCAATCGTAACACCTACCCATCCCCTTCTGTAAGCAAAGGGTGAAAGGTAACTTTGACCTGATCAGGGTCATCGTTAGCAGATTGCATCTCCTGACTTGGTGATAATTCGACATCAATAACAAATAGGAGTAGATCTTAAATAAGAAATAAATCCTCATTTATTTAATTGTTCGAGTAATATAAAGATGCCAGCATATTTGGCTTTAAAACAAAGTCCCTAGTAGAGGATAACTTTTATTATATAATAGATGAGAATTGTTCAACTATAATATGTCTTGAGTTTGTCCGCGTTTCATGTTCTTTTAATTGGTTTGCCCTCAATTGTTTCGAGGACATATGCTCCTTTTCCGAGTTTGCTTCTAACTCGGTAAGGACCATCCCAATTAGCTGCTAGCTTGCCTTCTTTTGCGTTGCGGTTACCGACGTCTGCCCTGAGAACTAAATCATTGATCTCGAAGCTTCTAGGTCGCACCTTTTTATCATGCTTGGCCGCCATCTGTTGTTTGGCCGTGATGTCTCGACAATGAGCTAGAACACGAGTTTCCTCAATGAGATCTAACTCGGTAGTGAGCATTTTGCTGTTTTGCTGCTCGCCTTGTTTTATACCATTCATCCGCCTCCAAGAGGCTTCTCCGACTTCAACTGGAATCATAGCCTCACAGCCATATGTCAATCTGAAAGGAGTTTCTCCTGTTGAAGTCTGGGTACTGGTTCTGTATCCCCATAGAACGAAATGTAACTGTTGAACCCAGCTTCCTTGGGCGTCGTTCATACGTTTCCTAAGTCCTTCCATAATTATTTTGTTAGCTGCCTCAGCCTGTCCGTTCGACTGTGGGTGTTCGACGGAAGCGAAGCGGTGCTTGACGTGAAAGTCCTGCATCAATTGTT